>JAFMTC010002430.1:264468-292426 GCA_018845635.1 Nicrophorus orbicollis | reverse complement strand
ATACTCATTCTTAGAGCAATAGATGTACTAGAATGTTAATGGTTTCGGTTTACAAATAAATTCTACCCATAGTAATTGCTCCACTTCATGTAGGATTGTAATGGATTCAGTTATCGAACAAATTGCATGTACGGTTTCGGAACAAATTTTATATACATAAATAATAGTCATTCGTAGAGCTACAGTAGTAAATTATAAAGGTTTCGGTATTTAACCGAAATAATACTTCTAAGTACACCTATAGAAGTACTACATTTTTAACGGTTTCGGTTTACAAACAAATTCCTCTTATACTAATAACTCCATTTCATGTATGATTGTAATGGATTCGGTTTTCAAATTTCATGGATTTCATCCGTACAAGTATAGTAATACGCGAATTGTAACGTTATCGAAATGTTAAGGAAACAGAGTTTACGAATAAAATATGTTTAATAACCAAACTTATATTAATACTTTATAATGTAGGTAAGAAGAATTTTAAGTAAATTTGTTATTATCAAATTAACAATTTACAGAAACTATTAGCATACGTCTGTTAATTCAATTGGGAATCGAGTAAGGATATTTTTGCAACACTTTCTTATATGCTCAAAAAATAAACATTTTTCACTATATATATATAGTTTTTATTAAAATTCATTTTCACAGCCGGATCGGATTCGGGAAATTACGAGAAAGACAATTAACATATCATTTACCAATGATGTGTTAATTGCCTTTCTCTTAAAATTGTCAATTTGTTGAATGAAATGAAATTTTAAAAAAATAAGTAAACCGATACAATCATAAGTTTTATATAGAATTATGTCAGAGTATCTAGAAATCTAATCAGATAATAACGATTGTAATAGGTCAAAGAACTAGATTTTATTATCGAAATCCAACATTAACTAATGACTGAATAAGACGTGCGTCGTTCGTAGTTAAAAGAGTCTAATTAAAAGAGTCGTTAGGGCACCTGTAATTAAGGAACCACACTTTCACTGTACGGTGCACGTAATTCAGATGCGACCTTTGAACTCAATTTGTTTTAAGAATACAAAAAAAGGAAGACTCTAAAAATATTGATTAATTCGATTATGATACACAGTCCAATGGTTGAATTTCTAAAAATAAGTTATTAGAATAGTGTTGTTTTTTTTTTGCGTGATAGAATACTTTCTATTTCATTGCCGTTAGATGTCTGCGATTTTGTGTAGTCTCTGTAAGGTAGTTTTTGTAAGGTCGACAAACTACATTTCGTTTAATAAATTTTTGGCCATAAACAACCGTCGCAAACGTGTTTATGCTTTTCTTCTTTGCACGTGCCTAATTTGCTAATAAACACAAGCATTCGCTAATGTGACCTGTTTCCAGGAAGTTACCTTTCCTCTCCAATTATCTGCCTATTTTTCATTCGCAATTTGTATACATTATTATGATTCCAACTGTATTTTGATCAAAATACAAATTATCATACGCTCATTTCATGTTTATGTTATTTTACATACATGATTTATTATAAAGTCGCAATAACATTTCAATTTATTTGTATTTTGTTATATAATTAAACAATTTTCTCATTTTTTTAACAGTTTACTATATCCTGTTGTAATTCATGTTCCGTAATTATAAAATGTAATAAATTGGGACAAAATTGCAAAAAAAATATTGTTATTTATTAGAAGGTTTCTTTATTTAAAGACTATTTACCATGATGATTTAATTACTTTAACTTTTTGCAATTATCTGTTGTAACTCATGTTTCACAATACAGTGGTACCTCGATATACGAGTGCCCTAATATACGAATGTTTTGAGATACGAGCCGCAGAGCGAGCGATATTTTGCTTTGAGATGAGAGCAAGATTTGAGATACGAGGAATAGCACACTACACCGCTGCACACGACACCAACAGTTTCTCACACCTCAGACTATACCTCAGTCTGTGTGCTTGTTTCCCTCGTTTTCGAAGCATTTTTGATAAGTTGGGTACGCGTTTTTTTTGCTTTTTGTACGTTTACAAAAAATTGCTTTGAGATACGAGCAAGGTTACGGAACGAATTAAACTCATATGTCGAGGTACCACTGTATATTTTTTTAAATTATGTCTAATAGTTTTATAGAAAGGCCTTTGGTATATGGCCTTTTGCAGCAATTCCAATAGTTGTGTTATTTTTTAAATTTTCTGAGTATTTACATTATGTTTCTTTTGTATTTCTTAATGTTTGCAATAAATGTTATTATTAATTAATGTATTTGAATTTATGTAGTAAATCTAGTGATTTATAACGTTCAAATCCATTTATTGTTTTCCTATTATCAAGCATATCAATACTCAGAATTTGTAACGTAATTCCAGTCAATCTGTGTACATTCCACAAATTTTTCGAATACTGAAGAGATGATGATAAGTTGTAATCGGTTATCAAGAAATTTTTCAAATACTTTCGATAATATCAGTAAGATTAATAAATGAGTTATGGGTCTAAATGATTTAATTTCCAGTGGAGGTTTTTCTGGTTTTGGAATCATTATGATTTGTGAGACTTTCCATTGTAACGGAAAGTTATCTGTCCTAATAATGGCATTGGATATTATAGTTAGGAAAACTATACCCTCTTTGGCATTTCTTTATAAATCTTTCCATCAATCCAAGAAAAATTTATAGAAAATAATATTTTATTTTTTTAGAAGGTTTCTTGAAAACTATATCCATCTTTGGCATTTCTTTATGAATCTTTCCATCAATCCAATAAAAATGTAAAGAAAATAATATTGTAACTTATTAGAAGGTTTCTATTAACCATTATATTTTATAATAATAATGAAATTAATTGCAACAACTAAAAAATAATAAATTCAATAAAATTAAGAAATACAAAAGTTAAATAAAAAATTCTTTTGATACAAAGAATTACAGACATTAGGTCTCATTAACGCGGAAAATAATACTGCAAAATGTAATAAAAAAAGCAGAAGTTTATATGATGTTTTATATAATTGAATATTTTCTATTAGAAATCATGTTTCAAATATATTAATTAAAAAGATACAATAGTTGGAATAGAATTGCGTAAATAATGTTAACACTTATTAGAATATCTCAATTTTCTATTGGAATTCATGTTTTATAACAAGTAATTGTAAAATAAAATTAATGGAACACAAATGTAAAATAATATTTTAATTTGTTACAACATTAATCTATTAAACGATTAATAACCATGATTTTCTAGTTATTTGTTAGAATATTCATCATAAAATGTTGATCCAATTATTTGAATATGATGATGTGACGATTTTGACTATAATTTCGTTACAATTTAACCATTTTTGTCTAGTTTTCTAATACATTTCAACTCCATAATGAATTCAAAAAAATAGGATAATAAATTAGGTTGATATCCAAAATTTTATTTTTCACTAAACGATTGATAAAATTCAGTAATTGTTAAAATTTTAATTGAAAAGAAAAAGCACGAATAGTATAATTGGTGATTTGCGTAAAACTTGACACAGTTTTCTGCAAATAATGTAATTGTGTTCGTGGTTCGTGTAAAACTTGCCATACTTTTGTTGTCAACGTAATTATTTCGAGCGCAAAATGCATGCAAGTTAATTTGAAGAGAATTAATTAACTATCTCAAGATTACGTCAAGAGACAACTGTAATTAATGATTCTTAGTAAACAAAGTGTGAGCGTCAATTGTTTTTAACAGGAAATTCGTCTACTGCAAAGACAAAGCGAAGATATAAACAATATGTAAAGCAAGACAAACATCTATTATAAACAGAAACGCTTATAATTCAAATGCAAACTATTTCATATAATAATAATTTTAGGGAAGAAAGACCTTGGTCGTTAGCCTAAAGCAATAATTTGAACGATTTAATCAACATTTTGCTTTATATATTTTCGTATAATCGTAGTGCTAACTTTCATGTTTTATACCAATATTTTGCAAATTACTTCTATTCAATTACTTGTAGAAAATATGTATTTTTTTATTGCTTGATTTTATGAACGAAATTGGTGTTAATTATATTAATTAACTGCTATTGGTTAAAGTCCACAGGTTAGAAAATAGTACGAAAACATATAAAAAAATATAGACTGTATTGAAGTTTATCTAATGATTTTCATATGTAATAACAGATTAAATTTTCACAAAACTTGTAATAGACAAACTATAAACATAGTTTATCCAATTAATTTACGTGATAGTTATCTAAATTACAATTATTTACGAAAATTTTTATAAACATTTTATTGATTAAAATAATCTCTTAAAATCAAATACTAATTATTTCAAGAAAAAGTGAAATAATATTATGTAATCATAATTTATTACATTCCAAATCACATCCAAATATGATTCATCACGAAATTATGAAATAAACAGTTTCAAACTTTTCATAAGAAAATGCAATTTTCATTTCATTATAAGTAAAATTTTGATTAGAAAATGTATCTCCAAATACAAATGATGCAAATATTTACATGAAATAATTTGATTAATAATTAATCCATTTTATCTATAAGATAAATAGATATTTATATATATAAGAAGAAATGTTTTATCTTGCTAAATAAAAATTAGAGAAAAGTTTCGTTGATGCAAAGTCGTATAAAATTGACTTTACTGTATCTAATGAAATGTGCACAGTAATAGCAATTAATAATAAAATGATAAGAATCCCATTTCCTGATGAATCTAGTTATATTCGTATACATGCAATGTTTATTTCTTCCGATTAACACTGATTTCATTATGAATCCTTGTTTTTCTGTTATGTTCGTGAATCTGTTGGAAAAACTGCGCATTTAACGCAATAATATTTGGACAAGTAATGCATGTTTATAGAACATAGTACAACAAAGTTAATTATAAACTTCTATCGCAGTTATTTATAATTTACAGAATTATACAAAAACATTAAAATCTTGCCTACTAAATACATTTTTTTGTGTATAATAAAAAATAATTACATTTTCATCATTCTATTATAATTAAGCTGTATTTAAATCAAGTTTTGCGATTTTAGATATGAATAATTTGTATAAAAAAAAGGAGTGTTTAAATGTTTGGTCAATTATAAATCATCTGCAAAATTATGAATTCATCAATTTTTATTACTTCCTTATAATGAAGCTATTTATAAATTTATGAATATGTAAATAATAAACAGAAATTGAACAAAAAATATGAAAAGTTTCTGGTTTATCTAAACAGATTAAATTGGAAAATATGGAAAATAAATGATTAAATCATGAATGTTAATTATAAAATGAATTTAAAAATATAGGAAATAACAATCTTTACTCAGTGGATTATTTTAAAGTAAAAACTATATATAAATCATCCAAGATATTTCTACAAATAAAAATGTAGAGAATGTCGTAATATGTTGTGTTATTATATAATCATTGAATGATGACATTGTACAAGTATTATACGCACGAAATACTAGAAAAATTAGTAGTTTGGATTCATTGAAGGAAGGAAATGGGAAATGAAGGATATGTTACGAACAGTGGGAATTTTAGATTACTGTACTGGAAATTAAATATTACTAAGTCGATTTTTTTGAAGGCCGGAAAATGCATTTATGACGTGGTTATCATTATTTATAAATTTCGTGTTGTGCATATGTAATTTTATAAAATCAATCAAGAAAAAGTAATGTTTAAAACAATAATGAAAAATTTTGAAAATTAATTAAACATTTTATTCATTTAATTAATATTAATTTATTTGTAATATTCAAATTTTAAATAATTAAAGAGAATACTAAAATTATGTTTGCTAAAACTTTGAAATTGGAAAATCAAGAGTAAATAGTAATTGTATGATTTTATTGTAATTAAAATATTTATAAGTTACGTGTTGCAATTAGTGTAATATATTTATAAAGGCAAAGTTAGTGCAGATTTTTAATGAATTGTTGTATTGAATGATTGTTAAAATGTTTGATGTTGAAAACAAAAAATAAGCTTCAAAAGTTCAATTGTAAAGTTAATACTTGGAAATTTGAGGTGTTTATAAATAAATATATGGAAACAATACAATCATGTTTGATAAATGAATTACTGAATGTAACAATTATTAATATATTGATTGATTGTTTGAATATAAAAAAAATACTAGAATTGAAAAAGTATTGATCGAGTTATGTTATTAAAATTTTGATGCAAATTAAAGATTCGAAAGTTTTCCCATTTTGCTGAAAGTTAATTATATACAATTCTTGAAATATACATGAAAATTCAATAAAATACATAAAGAATATTCAATAAAACTCAGCTTTGCAAATTGATGGTTTGAAATTGGAGAATTAAGTTAAGAAAAAATAATAAGAAAGTGGAAAGTTTTCTTAATTCGTTTAATTTAAGATATTTATAATCTTTTAGTAATGAAATATTTGTTGATTATGTAGAATATATTAAATAGGAAATTTATATAAAAAATATTAATTTAATAGATGTAACAAATGGAAATAAATAAATGTATTATTAATTACTGGATTTATTGCAAATATTGATTAAGTAGCTTATGAAAAATAGTGAATAAGTGTGTAGGTCAAAGAGAATACATTGGAGGCACGTGAGTTTTATTTTCGCATTTATTTTGATTGTCGAAAACAACGTAGATTTGGATTTGAATTGTAATAACAAAGTTCCGTTCTGTTGGTTTCGTAGTAGTTACGGGTTGGAACCGGATGTGCGTAAGCCGTGGATTAATGGACATGTCCAGATATCGGAACGATCGGGGAATCCTCGAAATATCGGATGTTTACACACAAGAATGCAGGTGGAATAAAAGAAACGAAGCTCTTTCTGACGTCAAACGCTTCCACCTGACATTGGCCTTCGATCGTGTATCCAACATGCAGTGGTCGTATATAAACGAGCGGCGGCAGCGAACATTCAACACAGCTCATCCAGAGTTCGTACAGTGAACAGCTCAAGCTACTTCAACATTGTCGTCAACTTACCCAAGCAAAACATTCAAAGATGTACACCAATCCGTTCAACCGCAAACACTGCACCATCCGCCAGATGATCGACAAATTCCTTCACCCGGAAAGCAACAACAACCGGAAATCGAAAACGAGATCGTCGAACAGCTCCCTGTCTTCCACCGGATCAAGTGCATCCTCATCATCGAGTGCTTCGAAGTGCAGTGGTTACGGGCAAAGAAACGTTGTCCCGTACGCAAAGTGAAACCTAAACATTAAAATCATCAACCAGAAGATTTTTTTTAAACTGGGAATTATGGATTACCACAAGCTCGATACGATTATAAGGTATGTTGTTACAAACGCTCGAAAAACCTTTGCAACAAGTTTTGCTAACAAACGATTTCTCAACTTTACAGACATGTCGAGCGATCGAAAATCCTGCAATTGGACATCGCCACACCGCGCCAATTGAAGGTGATTACAAGCAATTGGCCAATTCCAGCCAATTGAGAGAGGTGCAGAAGCCATGGTTTGAGACTCGCATCCATCGCATCCCATTGGATATTACTTGTTGCATTTATTATTATGCTCATTTACATCTGAATAAATAATAGATATTTGTATGAAACTCGATACTTTCCTTCTCTCTCTCTCTCCACTAAACCAGTTCCGTACTTGCGTTATTAGCAGTTTAATGAGCTATAATTGCTGAAATTATTACTTTTTTTTTAACGTCACATTCGCGTCAATATTGTAGCAACTGCGACAATTAGGTATCAATCTTTGGAACAAGGTAAGTATATACATTCATTTCTCGTTAATTATATAAAAAAAATAGTTGTTGCAACTTTCAAGTATCTTTATGAACTGAATACAGATTATAATTATTTAATCATGAAGGTAAAGTATATTATTTTAAATAATTTGTTGTAATTCAATAGTACACATAATAAATTTCTTATACAGAAATTCGTTTTTTCCTTTATAAAATCTTGTCTTACTTTGAGTGATTTACAATTAGTCCGGTTTCAAATAATCCAAGAACGATTACCTTAACTATTGCACTATTTAGTTCCTCAATTAATGGGATCTCAAACAGTCCGGGATATTAACGGAACCGATAATCCGCACTATACGAGATACTTCTATACTGTCCTTTAAAAACTAAATAATATTGAATAATTAACATTACAATTTTTCAGTTAAAAAACCATTATTTAAAACAAATTTAATGAATTTTGTGAGAAAACAAAAAATAATTAATTATTTCTGAAAATGCAAATTATTACAACAGTATACTTAAATAAAACTATAATAAGTACTTTAATTCAATATGACAAATATTTGAGTAAAGTATGTACATAAATTTACTAACATAATTTATTAATATCATCAAATTATTAATATTTTTCCCAAAATATTAAATGCATTTGACAAATATATACATACAAAATAACAATTTTTAACAACTATTCACAACTTCCAAATATTTTGATAATAAGAATTTAACAAATTTGTAAAAGAATAAAAAACTTGTTATATAAAGAATATATATTTAATAATAAAGTTCATTAAAATATATAAAGAAAACTACAACAATAGTTATATACTTCACAACATTTTGTTAAAGTTAATATGAATCTTAACTATAGATATAATAATATAGAAAAATGAAAATATAAAGAAGAAATAAATAAGTTTTTTTTGTATATGAACTTGATTGAGTAAAAGTAAGAAATTACTTCTGCTGTCTAAATATATTATAGATAATTACAAATAAAGTATAGCCATTTGAAAAAGAGCAAATCAACCAGATGCAAATGTTAATTATTTCGGTAAGGTCAGTGTAAAGTTTAATGTTACAAAGTCCAAGCTGTATATAATTTATAAAAATGATCGAATCTAAATTAAAATTTGTTGCAAAATAGAATAATCTTTCAACTTTTCATCTTATTTTTATGGTAGACTTGAAATAAAGTTTATGTTATATAAAAATAAGTATTTCAATTTCATAAATGAACAAATTAGAACAGTTTATAGCCCTTTGTAGCATTTTTATATTATCTCTCTTGTATTTCTACTGATTTTTATTATATTATGTTGCTATAAAAGTTATTATTATTAATAAATTATGTTCTTTGTATAAAAAAATCTTTACAAAGAAAACCAAACAAATTTGTAAATATTATGGTTAAAATTTCTCAAATATAATTATTGGTTTCATTGTGAAATGAATATCTTTAAATGCTAAACAAATTCAAGAGTAAATTATATTTAATTAATATCCACTTCTTTTAGAGAAACTTGCAAGTTATTAAATATACAATGAAATATAAATAAATAAACAATTCAAATTAAAAGCAATACAAAAAGGAACACAACTTTGCGTTATACATAATATTATATTTCCAGAAATTTAAAAAACTGCTCAACGATAATTTCTATAGGCAATTTATTACTGTCATAATCATATGCTATCGTATAATTAAATATGCGCAACATAAATCAAGTTCACGCAATTATTATTTAAAAAAGAACCACGTGTAAAACTTGTTTAATGGACTATGCAAATTTAAATCGATATAAAATACCAAATTCATTCTTATGTAGTTTTAGAGATAATCACCAAAATTTATAGGAACAGGATGCGATGAACACGATACGTTGTAGAACGGAATCTGGGTTATCTAATTTGATGATGGCATGTAACGAAAATCAAAACTAAATGAAAATTTGTATTGCATTAAGGCATAAAATGCATTGTGAGAGTTATAGTTCATTTAGACAATGAAAATAATATTAATAAATTATTGTTGAGTGACACTGGATATTAATTGATTGAATTAAGTAATATTATGTAAAATCTACTTAAATAAAGACATGTTAAAGTAATATAACTTATCTAAAAATTAGTAATTTAAATAAGTAAAGTTAATTAAGTCATCTTATGTTATGTCAACTTTTATTAAGTTATGACTACTTCAATTAAGTCATATAATATTAAGACATTTTAAATGAACCCGTCTTATATTGTTTTTTGTAGACGAGAGGAAACCTTACATATTCTTACCAACTAAAACCTCTCCTTTTCTTCGTCAACATCGAGGTCTTGTATCTCGGTACGCCGCTGCAAAGCTGATTGTCTTTGCTTCCTGGTAATTCACTTGCATCAGTGCTGGCCTCCACTGCCACTATCTTGATTGGCTCTTTGCAGTCTCCGTTCATCTTCTTCTTTAGTCGAGAGCACATCCGACTGATACTCGGATATGGTCATCCAACTCTCTTTACTCTTCAGAATTTCGCCAACAAATCCTTCCTGCCCCAGCGAGGCACCCAATTTAGACACTGCCACGAGCTTCATCCGTGTCCATCAGTTGTACCTAAAGAGTGTGTGCTCTGGGCTGTCCTCCTCCTCACAGTACCAACACTTTTCATCCTTCTTCTTCGCGATGAAATGCAAGTACATGCCGAATCATCCATGTCCAGAGAGGACCTGATTCAGGTGATATGTTATTTCCTCGTGATTCCTTCTTATTCAGGGCGCTATTTCCTTAATTAGTCCAAGAAGGGATTCTCCGATGTATGTCAATTTTCCTGCCATTTCAATAGTAATCTGGCTTTGACACCTTTCTTGTTTACCCCACTCTGCCACTCGCATCTTTCCTTAACCAAGAGCTCTATTGGAGGTAGTCCAGCTAATACCTGTACAACATCTCGGGAAATTGTTCTGTAGGCACTGCAAATCCTGATTGCTCTATTTCTAGCATTCTTCTGTAGTCTTTCACGCTCATCCCTTCTTCCTATATAGGAGAAGCATACAACATTATAGATTGTGCCACTGCACCCAACAATCTTTTCTTGCTAAACTTCAACCCCCCTGACAGCCGTTGTTGTTTCTGCTGCCCGAATAGCCATTGCTCTGATGTGCTGGGCGTATTTCATGCTCCTAGCAATGGTGACCCCAAGGTATTTGATGACTTTCTTTGGTATTAATTTTTCTCCTGACATGACACATTTCGTTGTCGTTATTTGTCGTCTACCAACCAGTAGCATCCAGTAGCTCTCTAACATTCAATTCTGGATGCTTCTAGCTACGTTTACCTTTCTAACCCGTCTTATATTAAGTGTACTTACGGTGATTGGTCTGATATTAAAGTCACTAAACCTGTTATTTCCTGAATACATTATGAATATGGTTAGTAGTACCAAGTACCATTTGGAATCGTAGCTTTTTATGTAATATAATTGTTGCAATAAATTTTATTATTAGCGGAAAGACTTAGGTCGATAGCCGTTTAGTTACTTTGAAATTAATGAAGATTATTATTAGTATTGTAATATTTAAAATATTAAGAATATATGAATATGTAAAAATATATTCTAATATATTTTAATTATAAGTTTAATTTGACATATCAAAAATTCAATAAAAAGAAGAAATTGCAAGTTTTATAATTATAAAAAATTGTAATTTATTTGAAAGACACACACACAAAACATGAACAAAATAATACAAATTGAAAAATGTAGAGCAAATCTAAACTGGAACTAAATGAATAGATAAATAAAAATAAATTAACAAATTGACAATCTTAAGGATTCTGCCTCGTTATTTTTTTTGATAATTGAGCTAAAAATATGTATTATATAATCTAACATCATTTGCTATCTATGTATTATATAATACTAACAACTGTACTTGGTTGACATTGATTTGATAAACTTTTCCGGGGTGAATTCTTATCATTACCTAATTTTATTCTTTACATTTGATAAAAGTCATTATAAGTTATAATATTTTTTCTTAGTAAAATAAAATACTTATTCAAATCATGTATGACTGCATTATCCTTTAAATATCAATTATCATAATGAATATAAATTTAAATTAATTGAATTTAAAATTGACAAATGGTGCAATTTAATATACTAATTATTGTATGAAAAGTGCTGGCACATTTTCAAGGTTTATCTTAATGGAATGAAAATGTTAAACCTTGCGAAACACAAATTAATTTTGCAATGCAATTATAAGCAATGAATTACTGATAAATTATTACTGAACATTTGAGAAGGATATTTGCTTCGTAATTATATTTTCAAGTTTATCAGATAAAAAAACATACGTTTAATGTGCATTCTAATGAATAATTTCTCTTGTCTTGAAGTTTAAGTAAAATTATTTCAAGTAAAAAGAAACACTTTAACATTAATTTGTAATGATTACAAGTAAATACGTATGAAAAATTGATACAATTTAAGTGCAATGTATTTTTTATGTTTCATAGATTTCAAATTGTGTGTTTTGTCTAACATTTCAAAAGTTGTAAATTTAGTGTCAATAATTAATGTATTTATATATATTATAACTAAATCTACTAAATCATCAATTCATTATATTAAATACATTTTCTTATTAGTTTACATTACAGGACATTACAGTACAAATTAAACTTAGAATTCATTCTAGAACTTGTTTAAACTATTTGGATAATATTTCTAATACTCAGATTAATAGTAGAACAGTGCACGAGAAAAGACAGTCATAAGATGGTAGGAAGGGTGGCATGCGTCAACGAAAGGAATATGGACCAAAAGACTGATATCAAGTGTGGCCAAATGGGTAGGAAGAAGTAATTGCGACATAACTCAGGTTCTTTCCGGACACGGTTGCTTTGGAAAGTATCTCCACTTTATTGCGAAGCAGTGCGTCCCAAAGAGTTGGTATTGTGAGGAGGACCCAGAGCATACCATCTTTAGATGCCATCGGTGGATGGCAATGAAGCACGAGGCTGAGACAATTCTTGGAGAGATGTTGGAACCAGAGAACCTGGCTAACACCATGCTGGGAAGCGAAGAGAGCTAGAATGTCATAGCTAGGTACATTAAAGACATCGTGAGCAGAAAGGAGCAAGATGAAAGAAAGGCGCAACGCGAAGAATACTCTGTAAATGCAACGAGTTGACTAGCAGAGAGGTAGAAGTGCGGAGCAACTTGCACGATTAGAATATTTCGTAGATGATTTAGAAAGTATTTAACTATTTGCACATATTTTATTTATGGACTGAGATTTATAAGTGACGTGCGAATAACTTACCAACGTGGAAGTTACATCCGGCGAATTTGCAAGTTAATTGCGCGAAAGTCAATAAAATTTTAATATTCTTTACATAACATCTTTTAATTTATGTCAGACCACATAAATTATTAATGATTTTCTTGATGGATATAATTAAAACAACAAATGATATCTTATATTTACTTAATTACATAATTTTCTGTTTACAAATGATTTTTTTGGTAACATTCGTATGTAGATTTTCATATTCTCTAGATTTGAAATTATTTAATTTATTTTCATTAGTCTTGTTTTAATAATTAAGAATCAATGGTTAATTCTTCAAATGCACTTAGTTCTAACTAGTTATATATATATTTATTAATGTATTTCTTTGGATTATTGAAGATTTAGAACTTAATTTTAAATAATAAAAATAGTATTTAATTGTTAATCAACAATAATAATATTAATATATGTAAATCTGAAATCAAAATTAGGTTCAGATCAAGATCAAGTATAGATACATGAGGTACATCCAACTTAGGTAGTGAACACAAATTACATAAAATACTAATAAAGTAATAATAACATTGAGAATGCATGATTATTAATTTCTGTTCATTTCCCTGGGGAACACCTAACACAACTAGATAGTATTGAATTAAATCTCTGCTTTAGAAGAATATCCAATCACATTGGTTACTAGTTGTTTCATTTCATGTTAAGTTTAAATTATGTAAAGAATAGGGCAAAGTACATTTCCTTGAGGAACATCTAAATTAATTGGATCGACATTTTTTTTATGTTTATAGACATTAAGTATAATTATGTAAAGTATAGAGCTACTTACATTTCACTGAGGTATACTTGAAAGAATATGCATTAATCAAATCATAGTTAATGTAGTAATCACAATTGTATTGCATAATTGGTATTTGTTTGATGTTGGAAGATTAAATTATATCAAGGAAAGATCCAAGAACATTTCCTTTAGGTACGTCTAACTAAAATAGATATCAATTAATCAAATCACCTATTAAGTATGAATCACAACTATATCACATAATTAACCTTTGCTTTAATGTTTGTAGACCAGAAGTCTAAGTTGGCTCAACGATACCTTTAAGTCAGCGATTTCCAAATTGGAAGGCGTGGACGAGTAAAAAATGAACGTGAAATCTTTAGCAGGAATTAAAATTTCAAAATATTGATGTATCCATGAAAAAATAGCGAAGAAAGTGGTATATTTTTCATTGCTATAAAAATAAATTTGAAAACTACTGGTCTAAGTATACTTTTTCAGGGAATGATACTTAGTATACTACCTCATAGAATAATAGTTAGAAACAGGCATTCCAGACACTATGATAATTGGGTAAACACATTGATAATAATACTACTACGTTTATCAATCATTAATAAATCTTATAGGATTAATAATACTTTCGCACATAAATCTCCGAGGAATAGCAAAAGATCTGCATATATATCAATTTCAATTTCCGATTTGCGCAATCAACACTATAGGTCACCGCTTCGATAATCTCTCTATTAGGAAACAAAAAAATAAATTAATTAATAACAAGAAGATAAGTGTCTTATATTAATTCGTACTTGATATATTTTTTTGTCGCTGAGTTCATTCTTCGTCCAATCTCCACAGCAGTTTATAAATAAATACGTTTATTTTCGTACTGACTGTATCAACTTCTTGTTAATTAAGAACTACAATCTTTCCATGGTTTGTATAAGTGAATTTAAAAGTTTTTGTTAAACTCACGGAACAAATAACAAGATAATTTGAAAACCTATTGTTTATTAATCAACTTTGAGTTTGGTTGATAATCTAATGTTGTCAGTTTTTAATTTAAATAAGTAATAAGTTTATACCAAAAAATGATTAAAAAAGGCAATAAATTATAGGTCAAGAGAGATGGTCTTCAAAGTATACCAATTCACTATACCAAAAAATCTACAGTACTTAGATGTAAGGTCTACATCAATCAAACTTAAGTTTTAATATCAACTCGACCAATTACTAATCTATACAAATCGTCTTTAAAGTATATTAGCTTACGAAGCCCCTAATTCACCTTTCGAATATACTTGGTCTACAATACACAACTAATTATGGCTTAATAGAAATATTCTTTAAAGTTACGTTATTGTGGAATGGGTGATACAAAAAAGTTGTCAAGTATGCATTTTAGATATGTCGTTTACAATCTGCCATGACACGATTGTATATATGGTTGCCGACTCGGGTCACCATCATATATCTCTCTATAGCTCTTTGCAGAAATTGCAATATCAATATTTTCTTTTTGTGTTACCTTAATATAAATATTATAATTTTTAGTCTAAAGAAGGTGTATTAACACATTATCGAATCATTTAACTTTGTGATGTCCACAGAAATCTGAATAAAATTTAATTGCATAGATAAATTTATTACAAATATTAAGTTAATAAAACAATTTTATGTATTCGTACTTTATCGACATATTTGACCAGTTTTAAGACCAGTGGTCTACATAAACCATATCTAAATATAATTCCATAGTAAATGACTACAATAGCATTTTTCAAATTTAGTGGACTCACTGATTCTCAAAGAATACAATATAAATTATACAATAATCAATTTCAAATGTATTTGCGTAAAGAAATTTCTAAAAAAATAACATTGAACTTGTAATAAGAAACCAACCGATTATTTTCTATGCAGAATGAGCACAAAACAATATATTCAAACGAACACTTAGTTTCACTCATTATTAACAGCTCCAAAGTCTGGTGATTTAATCAAGTTTGCTACATACGCACATTATGTTTCATTTTTAAATGGAGCAACTCAATATCTACTTCAACCATTTGTAAGTATTAACTGATAATTATAATTTGGTATCAGCTCTAAAACATAAAAAGAAAATAATTTGTATTTTATGCATTTTAACAATGCTGATTACGAAAAATAATTTAACGGGAAATAGCCTCTAGCATTGCATCAGTTTTCTCGTTTTACGCTGTTTCAGGAAATCAATGATTTTTTTATGAATTCAATTGGGAAACACATACTGATTAGGGGATTTAATTGAGTCTTCGTTAATTTTTGTTATCTCTGCTCTAATTAGATGATGCGATATGAATTGAAGGTCGAAAAATATAGAAAATGCAACCAAAATGCTAATTTTAAAAAAAAATCACGGTATCATGTGGATTAGGTCAGTGCTTTAAGGTTGATATGAAATACAAAATTAAACTTTTTGTTTGTGATTACCCGATTTACATTTAAGTCTGTATTGATTCTGTACAGAAATCACGCGTTGAATGCGGTGAAAATATTTACTTTTTAATATTGCTCTTATCATTCTTCAAATATTAGTCAACTGCGGTGTTTAAAGCATGTTTTTCTATCAATTATTTATTACCAAAAATAAATCATTAAAAATATCCGAAAATATACGAATTGAAGCACGATTTATTTTCATTTTTTCTTTCAACATTTAGTTTATTTTCCAGTTATATGTGAACATTTAACAGAAACTGAATAAGGAAAATATTGAACTATTTTCTACTTATATTTTTTTAAATAATTTCATTTTTTCTTTCTATGTATTTTTTATTGTATTGAGTTTTTTTTTTGTAATTTTGTAATTGTTGTTTAAATTAAAAATGTAAACTAGAGAAACTTATAATAGAATACTACAAAATCCTAATTAATTTATATTCTAAACACAAACTAAGAAATTTCTCACTGTGTTTCTAATCTTTGAATAATTTAAATTTAATTATTTTATTCTTAAACTTTATTGACAATGAATTACAACGATTTTCCTCATGTTTATTGATTAATAACTATAATTTATTATTCTCACATCGTTTTACCCTTATTTTTTAATGCATATAAAACATAATCAATAAGATTTACTGCTAATATTTAAGTAGCACTTTATTTTGTTAAATTCGTAATCAATTTCTGCTTACCATGAATTCATGTTAAATGTAGAAGCTAATTAACACGTTTAAATGTTTCCACTGAAATCAATTAACACTTATTTCAAATATTTAATTTATAATGGATTATTTATGTTCGATCTACCAATTAACATTTGATTAATTAATGACTCTTTAATTGTCATTTTCATTATAAAATAAGTCTGTATAAGTCCTGTGAATGAATAAAACAACTATTATTCCAACACGAATTTACTAGATTCTACATTTATTATCAAAAACTGAAGTATTTTCATGACAAACCACTATAGAAAACTCTTTGATGAGAAATAAATATATTTAAATTAATAATGAATAATGAGTGAATATATTATTTTGGTTATTAATTATCACGATTTTGCTATAGCAAAATCTTACAGATCATTTTATGTTAAAATTAACATTTTATTCACTATTAGTTGTTTATTTATTTATATAATTCCTATTCAGATTACTATCATAAATTGCAGCCTTCTTTTGAATACATTCTATAATAATAATTAATTATTCCGAGAGAAATTTTTGTCTAGCTTTTTATTTAGAAATGTGAAAATTTCTTATTTGAAACTGATTAAAAATCAGCTAATAAAACTCATACTTTAGAAGGCTTTTTAGTTATGTAATACGGTGGAATGGAGTTCTAGCATATTTTTCACGGTATTTTAAGTGATTTACTAGACGAAAATTGGACAAAAAGTTTGTAAATTGCTATAAACTTCTGTAAAATCTGATGATTTTCATATCTAAAAAAATAACTAAGGGTTGACCAAAGGGCTATCGAATATTACAATAGATGATTAAGAGGGGTTGATGGATTTCGTGGGATTCAAAATTTGGAGAGAAAGTGGATAAATTAGAGTCTTTTGAGATGAATTTAAGGGAATGATTTTAATATAATTATAATACTTTAATAGCCAAATGTGACCAAGGTGCTATCGCCCTAAGTCTTTCTTCGACTCAATTATTACAGTACATTGATGAATGGCTTCTTAAGATGTTGCATTAATATTATTATATTAGACTTTATGTATAAATTTGTTAGATTTTACATCTAAAATAACTATATTTCTTAATAAATGTTAATAATTTTCAAACATCTTCTCTGTGACATGAGATAAATTGATTTAGATTTCTTTTTTAACATGAATATAATTTTCTCCGACAAAAATTGAATTTCATATAGTTTATTAATCCTTTTGTTTTCGGAGTGGAAACGCTCAAAAGGGACCACGACTAGAGCTGACACCTTGGTACTGTACGATGTTTACGCACTAAAACAGCATGCAAGACCCTGTGTTAGTCAGTGTCTTTTTGGCTATCCCGTGTCAATTTGTGCAAGTTGCTACGCACTTCTGTCTCTTTCTTGGTCGTTACATCTCTGCCATCTGTTCTTAGAGCTGTGTCTCTCTTTCATCTTTCTCCTTTCTCCTGATGATGTTCTTAATATATCCAGCTATAATATTTTAGCTCTTCTTTCTCCAGGTTCTCTGGTCGCTGCGTCTCTCCCAGCTTAGCCTCAGCCTCATGCTTCACCGATTGTCCACCAATTGCATCTGAAGATGGTAAACTCTGGGTCGTCCTCCTCCTCGCAGTACCAACACTTATGGTAGCTCTGTATCATGATAAAGTGAAGATACTTTCCGAAGCATACGTGACAAGACAGAACCTGTGTTGAGTGGAAGGTTACTTCGCCGTGACTTCTTCTTGTCCATTTGTGCACATTTGGTATCAATCTTCTGGTCCATGCTCTCTTTAATCCTTCCTTCCATCTAGTTTATTATTCCTATTATATAAATAATGCAATTTTTATATGTAAATTTAGTAACATTAAATTTATTATATTCATACATAAATACATATTCTAATATCTTAAAAATATTACTTTCATCGTTTTTTTTTTCTTGACGAAGAATGCTTTTTAATTATACGATTTTTATGTATATTTTACATATTTGCTTATTAATCAACAACTTTGCATTTCTATTTCAAGTTTTTTTTTCTCTTTTGAAAGATTTTCTGATATAATCAAGCATTTTTAAAACCGTTATTATCATTACTGTTCATTCAGAAATTGTATTCATTCTTCATGTTATTTCGGTTTAAAAAACAAGAAAAACTCGTTGGTTCATCTAATTTGAAAAAAAAAACGGACTAAGTTAAAAATAAATTAACTGTAAATTGAAAATGTCGTAGATTGACGTGTTCTGACTTAATTTCATCAACTAAAATTCTTCATTATTTCAGTCGCTCCTGAAGCTTAGCAGTATAAGCAAAATTTTAGAAGAAATGAACTTGCTTTACAATGACTTTAAATATGAACACTAAGAATGATTAACATTTTGTAACAAAATCTTTCACTTTCTACATGAAAAACCTATGTTCTGTCATCTAGTTTTCAAGTACATCCGTACTACGCCATACGGCCGCTCTTCATACGGCATTTCGCTATAACGACCCTTTTCAATTAAGTCACGTTTTCGATTTACGGCCTAAAATGATTCGCTATGACGGCAAAAAACTTTTTCGATATCGATATAGCTACGTGTTGCCAATCTTGTGCAAGCGCAATAATTGATTCGTTATACGGCTTTTCGCTTTACGGCCAAGTTTCGTGCAACGTATCTAGGCCGTAAAGCGAGGTCTGGGTGTATTTGTATAAACACAGCATACTTTGTAATTATAACAGCAGTTATTCTGAGAATATTAAAACAACATTTAGTAAAAAAAACTCATTATTTTAAATGTAATATAAAAAAAAGCTAACATGATTAATTAAAGTGCAATTTAAACTAAAATCTATGTAAATTGCTTACAAAGATGTTAACCTTCAAACGGCAAAAAAAATATGCTTGATTATTAAATTGATTGAAATAATTTTCTAATCGATTTTAATACTGATTAATTAGAAATGAATGAAAATGCGCATATAAAATAAAGTTTATTATAAAATTAGATTATAAAATATTTATAAAATTAGTGTTTTTTTTTTCATTAATTGGGATCGCCGATGTTTGCGTCCCAGACTAGAGTTGCGACGATTAATTTAATATAAAATAATCGTCTACAGATTTTAAATAATCTTCCTATTCTAAATGTTGATTCAAAACCATTGTCTTCCTGTCCTTAAGTAAATCTCCGAATTCTTCCGCGTGAAGAGAAACGGTGCTTCCGGCGTTGGACATTTGAACTTCTCAAGGACGTAGTTCAAACGTTTCTCGCTCTTGTTTCCCACCGGCTCCAGCATATTGTTCCAAAGCATGTTGGCTCCTGTAAGTTATAAATACACAGAGATAAAATGGTTATTTAATCAAGTTCATATTTGGTATGGAAAAAAAATACGAGATAGATTTGTTGGCTCTTTGCCCCTTATCTCGTGGCATTTATTTATATTGAATCGCATTCAACACGAAAATATTTCATTAATATCTAGTATCTGTGTACCCGAATTTCCCGTCGAGTTCAAAGGTGAAACGGCGCCTTATCGAACAATTATTGCCCAATTCAACAGATAACCTCGATGAAGAACGTTTACAAACTCAGACGAAATACAAATTCGATTTTCAATGTAAATCCCCGACAATTGCAATCATTTTGTTTATATTTTCTTAACTTGAACTACATTTTTTGTAATACTAAAATTGGAAACAATATTTACAGCTGCACTTTCGGAATGGACTAAAAGACCATTCATTTATTGGTAAAATAATAAGCTATACAATTAAGTGAAAAAAATCTGTCCGAACAACAAAATATTTGAATTAACGAATTTTTTCAATTATTAACTTCTTTACACGTTATTTAAACTTATATTTGCAAATGATGAAATGATTGAACTTAATGAAATTTAATTAATGGGTGGAAATAAGAAAATAATTATAAATTAATTAAATATATGATTGTTTTGTATCAAAGCTAAACTACAAAGAACAAACTATGAGTAAAAATCGACCAAAATTGCATACTATTTGAAATCTTATTAAGAAACTGTATAAAGTTTTAAAACATAAACTGAGATTGGACTGTTTTTTCTTAGATGGAAGATAAATTACAGATAATTTGGATGAAAATTCAGCTAAAATTAAGAACTATTGGTATCAACCAGACGAATAGAAGAACTAACTTAAATTTAAATTAACAGTGCAAAAAGAATCATGTCAATTATTTTTTAAATGGAAGCTAAATTATAGAATATATGGACAAAACTTTGCCGAAATTCCGTACTATTTGAAGCCGAACTAATCGAATATATAAATTGATATAAACCGTACTAAAAGAGACTATACAAAAAAGTTACTTGAATAATAGATGATAATCAAATTACGAAAAATATTAATAAATTAAGAACTATTAAAAGACGTTCTAATTGAAGAAGTAAATAAAGTAGAAATTGAAATAAACCGTATTAAAAGACACTTGAGTATTTTTTTAGAGAAAAAAACAATATATATTATCTAAATATTGAATAAAATATAAACAAAAATTGCAATAATGTGATATAATATAATTTTTCTTTAATAAAATTTAGTTTTCTTAAAATTGAAATGAGTCCGGACTGTGTGAAGCTGGTCTATCTAAGTTTTAATATAATTAGTAATTAAAATTTAACAAGTATGATATCTTTACAAATTGCAGCAAAATGTATTGATTTTAACAATTTCAATGCATGTTTTTCCAAAAAGCAATGACACAAAGAATTTGTTTCCTATGAAAATTAATTGTAGAAAACTACTATTAAGTAAAATTATTGGTTGTAAATTTCCGTTAATGGCATATCATTTTCTATCAATAAGAATTTTACAAAATATTTGCTTTCAATTGAAATTTACTTCTAAAAATGTAAAAAGTATATATTTAAATAGTTCATATTCACTGAACGAATCAGTTTAAATGAATAATACTGAATAATAAATATGCACTTTGTATCAGTGAAGTCATGAAAACTATTCACTATAAATTCTATAGAAGTGAAAACTTCTAAAAGAATATTTGAAGTAAATTGAAATTTACGATAAATTTTCAATATTTGATTTTTTTACATTTTTTTAAATTAAATTAAAATACTACAAGTTATATTCATACGTAAAAAAAATATCAATTTGAAAAAATAGAACTTTTAATTTAATAAACGTGTTGAGAAATCAATTAAATGTTAGAATTTTTAATGTCTTTTTGATTGAGTAGAAATCACCTGAAGTTAATTATAAAATAATCGTTGAATATAATTGGTAATAACATAGCAACATAAATCAAATAATATGAAATGTCATCTGAACTTCCAGGAAGTTGGAATTTAAAATAATCGAATATACTTTTTAAATTAATTATAATACATTGAAATCATGATTCAATACCTAGAAAAATTAAGAAAATAATGAAAAGCAACATTTAAAGTTCAATTTAAAAATTACAAAGTTTTAATTTTTAGACGATTAAATAATATTAAAGTAATCAATTAAAATGTTCTTTTCTCGTTTAAATATATTGAATAAATGTGGTTAACCATTGTTCTTCAAAAAAGTATATTTTACCAGTAGAAATTTATCTGAAATCAATATTTGTTTAAATTTTCTTATTAATTGAATTTCGTCTAATCTCAAATATAGCAATACCTCGCTTAGTGCTGTTTCTATAATTGAGAATTTATTATAATCCAGTTTGAAAATTTTAATTCAAATAAAATTTTAATTGAACAAAATGAAAAATATAATAAATATTATAAATTAGTACACATAATAATGTTTTATAAAAAAATAATCTAAAGCAAATATTATGTATTCACTTGTTAGTCTGGTCAAAAATGGTCAAAAATTGACCGAAACTATATAAAAATTGATCGAAACTATATTGAAAACAAGACATTTTTCATTTTGTATATAATTGGATAATAATATTCTTTCTTCACCTTTGATTGAAATGTTTATTATTTATGTATTGAATTATAGAAGTTTCTAAACTAGTAAACGTGCAATTTTCAGATAAATACGACAAGCAATACATATTTTAACACAGAACGTGTACTCAATTAAAAAGGAAATAATTACAAAACATTATACTATACAATCAATTTTCATAAATTATTCTCAGAACAATTAATAATTAAATGCCATACATAAACTATGGCGTTTAAACACACTTTATTCAATTAAACAACGAAAAACAAGAGAATAAGGAACATCTGATCTTCAAAAGATTATAAATAGTAAAACTTTTAATGATAAACTTTGTATGTTAAATGAAAAACTTTGATTTTCATTGATATAGTGAAATTTTAATTCTTGAATTGTTTAGTTATCAAATAAATCGGTTTCTGAATAAACAGAAACCTGTTATGTTAAAAGAAAGACTTTAAGTTCGTTGATTTAGTTTTCAGGCGCATTGATTACTTATATAATGTGTACAATCACAAATCTCTTATTCATGAACAAATGTGTTTAATGAAAGACTTTGATTTTTATTGATATAGTGAAATATAAATTGTTGAACTATTTAGTTACAAAACAAATCAGTTTCTGAATGATAATTAACTTTTTATGTCAAAAGAAAAACTTTCATTTTCATTGATACAATAGAATTTCAGTTTTCACACGCATTGGTTACATATTATAATGTACACAAATCTCATATATTCAATGAAATACTTTGATTTTCAATTGATTTTAATTATCGAACTAATTACAAATCTATCGATTCCCAAACAAAGATTGAATCATTATGTTGGAATGAATCCTTTCATTTTCTAAATGTTTGATCTTTTAATTAATCCGTAAGCAATACACTTTTCGAAATAGAATCTATAAGAAAAAGTTATTTTTAGACACGTGTCTTGTAAATTTAACATTCAATTTTCTGCGTATCGAAAATCAATGTTTGATTTAATACAATAATAATACGTTGAGTGTTCGACGATCGTCACACGCATTAAATGTTTCTTAGTACGTACTTAAGGCAAGATGTCGTCGTTATTATGTTTTAATAACCGACAACCTTAATTGCTTATTAATTTCTGTAGAAATTACGGTAACTAATTGCCTTAATAATATAGTGCAGTTTCTTATTATAGACTATTGATAGTTTAATAGTTCATATAGATTTAATAAATATGACTGAAAAATTTTAAGGAAACAATAATTATTTTGAAACACAAATATGTTAATTCCATTATATTAAATAATTATTTTCTTGTTGTTAAGGACTTATTTAGAATTAAAGTATTTCCATATAAGATGTTTGTAAATTAAATTGTTATTGTTTTAGTTTATATAGCAAAACCTCGGATAGTGCAGCTTCGATCAGTCCGGAATCACTTTGAAGATTACCAAACACAGTAACTTTCATTAATGAATTTGGTCAGTTTCAAATAAGTAAAGTTAATTCGAAATCATACTAAAAACGTCAACTATCTTTGAATAAAAAACCTGAAAAATTAAGGACAATACCTAAAATTTGTACGTTTTTTGTTCAACAAACACTATTTAAAAGTGTATTGGTATTTCATTAAATTTATTGCAAAATTGAAAATATTACCTTATTAATAATAAATTTACTTGAAAATAATTACCTAATGCATGTCCTTTTTGTGAGAAATGGAAGCAGTCGTGGGTGATGTAAGAAATGTCGATGACTTCGTCGTATCTGTGAACTGGATCAGTTGGGGCATTGAATAGTTTCATGAATGGCTGAAGGACAACAGCGAAATCGTCCTTCTTCTCGTATCTTCCATCCAAAGCCTAAAATCAAGCAAATTTTTAAATCAAACAAATTATTTTCTATGTGCACATTAAGTTGCATATAGTTATGTAAAGTTCTATAAATAAACGAGAGAAAAAAAAATAATATATTAAGGCAGAAAGTATGTAGCAATATAATACTTCTTATTTCTTATATTCTTACTTTATGTAAATTAAATACAAGGTTTATGTGTTCATATCAAAGGAAAAATATAAAAATCTAGTACAAATTGATCACATAAATTAAGTTTGTGAACAATGATCATAAAATTGAAACAATATGAATTTAATACTTGATTAAAATTATATTACCATATTTATATTAGCTTATTTATAAACTGATTTACGTATAATTTAATGATATTTGAATACATTAATCGAGCGTGCTTATTAAGTTGCCTATGCTAAAGTATAAAAATACTTAAAATTATACAGTAATTGTTAGTTATAACATGACCTCGATTTACGTCTTTAATAGTTACCTCTGTTGTAATTCAAAATATTCTTTCAATATCAAACTAAGTAAATTACATATTGGGGATATTAAAACTATGTTTATGTTTAAATAAACAGTGACCGGAAAATGTAGATTTAATGGAAACAAAATATCGTGTATACAGAACAGTGTCAAAACAGAACATGCATTTCATATCTGTTGATCATTTTTATTATGATTATTGACCATATGTCTCAGAAAACTTATTTTCAGTCTTCAGTTTATTCTTGTATTGTGGTTTGTCCCTAAGTCAGAAGACTTTTCTCTTTTTATTTGTTCTGATTTTTCAGGAAACCAATACAAAATTTATTGCTGCGAAAGACTATAAGACCAAAATCTCTTTTTCACAATATTATTATGATTTGAAAGATGATAATTGTATATAAATTAGTTTATACAGAAAACTAATCAGTCACTTCTCTAAATCATACCTTATTCATATTTCCATCAATTTGAACAAGTTTGGAAAGACTTCTAAAATAACTTTTATATTGTTAATTTTATAATTAAAATATATATATATATTAACTATTATTAAATCATAAAAAATAAATCAATGAAAAATGTTCGATAAATTGCTTTTAATGTTTTTGTGATAATTAGAAGTATTTACCATTATCCTTATGTAATAACATCATATTTATGCACTTTTTGTATTTCTTACTCTTAATTATATAATTATTTATAACACTTCAAGGTAAAGTGAAACAACATTTACACGCATATTAAATAAAAAGCTATCATATTTATTTGATAGAAAATTATTATAATTACATTTTGATAAAGGCGCATTAATTAAAATTGTAGTATACTGAAAAACAAAAGATTTACAGCAGTCTTTCCGCTCCAAAAACAATTAATTTTGTAATAAAAATCTATATAAATGTACGAAAACAAAATAAACTCGAAATATGGGTGAGAAATAAGAAAGCTTAAATATAAATATTGCATTTCAAGAATTGGCAAGTTGGTCGGTTTTTTTTATGTATAATTTAGGTGTGGTAACAAATGGAAACTCATCGAGGAAAGTTCAAAGATACGCAGGTTACAACACTGATTCTCGAAAAAAATGTGACCCAAAATAAATTATTCGGTGGAATTACTTAAATTTACGTCGGTTAACATAATATTTTAATCAATTTTACAACATTAGGCTTGGAAATATAACACATCCTTTTTCTAATAGTTTTTTTTTGGTGAGTCTTTTTGCAACGATATTTACAATCTATCGAAATATTCAGGAAATCACCACGTTGTTGCAAATACTTGTTTAGAATCGTTTTTCATTGACAAGTAATACATTGAAGACTGTTTTTATTAGGAATCAATGTGCTCAGTCCAGAAGCACTGAAAACTGGCCTGAAAGATATCCTGCATTGTATCTGCAACTCGAACTGAAATCTTTTGGATGTAAACAGGTGACTCTAACCATGCATATGAGTTGCCTTTTCTGATAGTTAAACGATCTTTGATATTTAAATTCGATTTGCAAAAGTGTAACAATTTTACAACAATGCCTCGTACAGTCCGAATTCAATTCACTATAGTTAAGTTTAGAAAAATTAAAAACAAATTTGATTGAGCAAAATTTAAATAAGTCTTACAAAAATTGCACATAAAATTATTTTTTATAGAAATATTATAGATTTATTTTACTTTACATAGTCAATTCACTTATTGTGCTATTTGTTTCTATTGTTTGTACTCCGATTATTTCGGTTCCAAAGAGTACATGATATTTATGAAACCGATTACCTGCACTATGCGGGGTAATATTATATTTAACTCCTCTATTAGTTTGGTTTCAAATAGTCCGGTATATTGACGAAACCAATTACCCGTACTCTGCGAGATATTGCTTTATATAATTCTTAGAGTAGTCCGATTTCGAAGAGGATATTGACGAAACTGATTACATTGCTGTATTCAGTAACTCGATTACTCCTATATAAATACAGTCCGCTATTTATTGATTACCCGTACTATTCGAGGTATCCGCTCTATACAGCAAATTTAATTTGAAACCAATCAATATAAATATTTATCTCAAATACGATTTTTATTAATTTTGAATAATTAAAAGACTGCACTTAATTTATTTTTTTTGTGTTATACATAATTTAACTTACCAATTGTTCTTCGACTTTTTGATATTTCCTAGCCAATTGCGTGATGATAGTCATCGGGTCTTCCGTTCCACCTTGATGGAAACACGTGCAGAATAATGTATGGACTAATCTACACATCATTGATCTCTTCACTCGAACACTCACTGTTGCATCTTAAATACAGGAAAATTACATAATTCAATTACACAAGCTTATTAATTAAAAAAACTTTCAACTATAGATATATTACGTTAATCATTAATATACAGAAATACATTAGAATAATCCAAAAATAATAATTATTTCAATTAATAAATAAATTAAAATTGGCATTTGATTACGAAAAGGCATGTTGTTTGTATCTAATTGTAACTGTTTTATTGTTATGATTTCAATAATAAATATGTACAGTAATTGTCGGTTAATCAAGATGGCAATTCAATCAAAAACCGGACTAAATGAGGACTTGAAAATCACATAATAATAAACATCACAAAAAGAGTCATTTTTCCGTTGCATAAAATTAGTTTTAAAATTTACAACGCTAGATTATCCAAACTGATAAAATCCGGACTATGAGAGGTATGCAAATCACATAATTATAAACATCACAAAAAGAGT
>JAFMTC010002430.1:136081-254658 GCA_018845635.1 Nicrophorus orbicollis | reverse complement strand
ACTTGCAGTAATTATTCGCACTATGCGAGGTGTTTCTGTACATGTTTTGTTTCTTTCATTTATATCATCAAATCTCTTATTTTCGGTTTATTGTAGTATGTATTTAGTTCCTCGAATAGTCCGGATTCATATGATACTTGCAGTAATTATTCGCACTATGCCAAGTGTTTCTGTAGACGTTTTGTTTCTTTCATTTATATAATCAAATCTCTTATTCTGTGGTTTATTGTTGTATGCATTTAGTTTCTCGATTAGTCCGGATTCAAATGATACTTGCAGTAATTATTGACACTATACGAGGTATTTCTATACATGTTTTGTTTCTTTCATTTATATAATCAAATCTCTTATTGTGCGGTTTGATATTTGCAGAAATTATACGCACTTTGCGAGGTATTTCTGTACATGTACAAATAGACAATTATTATATGTAAATTGGCAATTGTGATTTTATACATTTTTTATACATAAATTATCGTTAATTTATTTTAAACAGTCAAGTCTCTTATTGTACGGTTTATTGTTGTACATAATTAGTTCGTTATTTAGTCCGGTATCAAACGATATTTCAAGAAATAATTATTCGCACTGTACGAGGTGCTTATGTATATGTACATAATGTATATTACAACGTCAAGTTTCTTATTGTGCGGTCTATTTTTTATATATTTAGTTCCTCTATTAATAACGGTTTGAAACAGCCGAGAACCAATTAATCGCCCTATGAGAGGTATAACTACACATGAACAAGTAATCAATTTACTTAGAAAGTATCATATAACAAGTAGTTCAATAACAGTTAAATTAATTATATTTATTGAATACAAAACAAACAATTTAAATATCACACAAGAATTCTAATTGGAAATGTTCTAATTATCGGATTTAAATTAATTTCATCATAAGGAGTTGACTTTTACTTATATTCAAATGCACGTTGCAAAACATCTCGAATGAACAGACATATATTTTATATCGTTTTTGGCACTTTCCTTCTATTTTTATTGTGCAAAACTCCGTTTGCGGTTATAAATACACTTAATTAATTTATATTAGTTAGTCAATCTACAATATATTTTTTTTGTGTAGAAATGATCATTTTAATTGATTCAATCTATTTGAATATAGATTAAATATCAGCTGTTGCCAAGAGTGTAGATGTATGGATTCTTCTCGTCTGGACATCGGATGTCCGTGAAGTTGTGGTAATTCGTTATTGGAGTTTTCCTTCCTACTGGTTGTAACATCCCATTCCAAATACCCAAAGCCACTGTAAAATTTAAATTTTCATTATTATGTTACACATTTATATGGCTGGATTAGCGTAAAAGAACAATGACAAAACAGAACAGGAGTTAAATAAAAACTGAAGAAGGAAAAAATGTTTGACCATGTTCTATTTTGTCACTGTTCTGTTTTTAGTTCTATTATTCATAGTCTACCGGACACCAGTATTAACATGACGAATGTTTTGTTGTCCAATTATTTAAAAATATTTTTAAAATGCAATAAATTAATATGTAAGTTTTAATTATATTCTAATTATTATGTAATTTTCTGAACATATAAATATGATTAATGTAGTTCTCCTAATTGAATTTGCCCAAAGTTTCTCTTACAATTAGTCATAAACCACAAAATCATTCAACCGTATTTATTAGAATTATATGTAAAGTGTTAAATCTTAACTCAAGCAAATGATCTCCATTCATTATTCTTGTAATTTTCTGTAAGAAAATCATCGTTGGTGATTCATACATGTTTTATGAATAGCGCATACTTCTTTAAATTTATTAAGTTGTTGACAGTTGACGATAACCAAAGTTTAAAATTCAACATTTAATTAAAAAATATACTTCATCAATATGATGATTTGTAATATTATTTAATAATTTGTTTACATAAATATTAATAAAAATTATGTAAAAATTATCTTATCACAACGGAGATAATTGAAATTTTCACTCCATTTTGACATTTCAATTAAAAAATTGACAATTGAAATGTAAAAAAAGTAATTCAATTAATGTTTAGTCCACTTGAATAAATATTGAATTTCAGAAAAAAGATCTTAATATTTCGTGTAAATAAAGAGATTATTATTAAGTAAATTATTATTAATTATTAAGTAAAAATCATAATTAAATTTAATGAGAATTCAACACACGATTAACGTACATTCGCTTAGCTGCTGTAAACGTGCTTCGATACTACGTACAAATACCAAAATTAAGAACACATATTTATGCGAACGAACGATGATGTCAATATGTTCGTATAAATGAAGAAATACATATGTAAATACATAATAAATGCATTTTTCTGAGAATGAGATATTCGATTAACGTGCATTCATTTAGCGTACAATTTGACTATGCATATATGTTTTAAATTAGAGTTAACTGTAAGGTCATGACTAAAACAGTAAACCTATTTGTAGTCTACGAAAATGTATATCTATACTAAACAGATAGTGAAATATACTTGATGTTCACTTAGCGTACGTAGTATTAATACTTGAATTAACGTACTAATTATTATATTGTAAATGCATGCATTTACATGACAATTGAACATTCGATCAACTTACATTCGCTTAACGTACAATTAATTTGATGTAGCAAATGAACATTAACTGAATATTGATTGCATTAAATATTACGTGTAGCGTCTCCTTTTTGGCTAAAGTGGAAACAATCTGCAGAAAGGTAGGAGAGATCGAAGTCATTATCGCTTTTCAAAGGAAGGCTCATATTGATCGTCAATATTTGCGGCACAACGGTAAAATCTTCACGCTGAAACTCCTTTCTGCTCGCGATTTCGATATCCAAATTCTGCCACCTTTTGATGAAATGCCTGTACTTTTCCCTATTCTTCTGATGACGTACTCCGAAGACACACGTACATTCAGCGGAATGAGTTAAATAACATTCAGGTGGTTTATTCCTGATTGTCTTCAAAACAAAAGTATCTGAAAAAATAATAATTCCATATGATTTATAACTGATATTAAAATTTTGACAGATGATAATATGTCAAAATCACATTTTGACAGATGTTAATATATCAAAACCACATTTTGACAGATACCTTACCCATGGATGGTATTAAATTTACTATAGTTCTTGGTAAATTATCTCTGATCGTCCTCAGCACCTGCACAATATGATCTTCGTGCTTCGAAAGGTCTTGCTCCATGTTTGCAGATCGACAAATTCGGCTGCAGAAATCATTGGGACCGATCATGATGGTTATTAACTGAAACATTGCTCGTGTTACTAAGAAATACATAAAAATACAAATTGACAGATTATCAATCAAACCTTCCAATCATTGTTTCTGTCAATCCTAGGATCGTTCAAGATTCTTGTGACCAGAATCTTGGCCATGTAAGGTGTATCCTGAGAAACAGCACCTCCTTCAGCCACGTTGAATTGTGATGATCGTTGCGTCGTGATCGAAGAGTAAGTCGTAGAGAAGCCCACTAAATTGGGATTGAACTCCTTCAGAAGATTCGGAACGGTAATGTACTGACGCCACGTGCCAACTCCACCTATGGCGTTTACATAATGACAATAACGTGCAATTTACATGCGGAATGTTATGTGTTTAGAAAGTGATTTCATTAGACATATGCTATTTTGGAAAACCGGATTCAACGTATTTCAATTAAATCGTTCCCAAAATACTATTTCTTTCCTAATTAGTTATTAATACATATGCATTTCTTACGTATTAACCATTGATAACAAGGAATCATTCACCTTGGTGATTTTTTTTTTATTATAATTTAACATCATATTGAACTAAATAGTACTGGTGATCCATAACGTAACAATCGTTGCTTAACTTTCTATTAAAATTGTAACAAATCCTCAAGTCTTTATCAAACCTGGTTTACCTTTTTTATGAATGATTTAATTTCACTTTCTTTTTCTTTCTTTTTGAAGTAACATTGTTATTTTTTTTTGAATAACTTAAAAAAAAACATGAATTATTTAAATATTTTTCTTCCTTATTCCTTTTTATAATTTATTTTTTTTAACAAATTTTTCAGTTTAGAACTTTGTTTCTCGAAAATCCAAATTACTTTTTATTAGTTATTCGAAAACCGAAACTATTATTCAAGAGTTAATAGGAAATCGGAATTTCTTTTTAAATATTTCTTCATAAACCGATGTTCCCCCTTACATAATTAATGCAAATTGTCTATTACTGACGTAGATATTATAGAAACATGTTAAAAATTACACATTTTGCTTAAAAAAATCATGAATTATTTAATAAAAGCTAATTTTCTTATGTTTTTGTTTAAACCACTTGATCTTAATAAATGTCACGTAAAAACGTTATCAAATTCCAACAATCGGTGTCGTAATCTTCGATATAGTTAAATTACCATTACAAGGAAATTCACCAAGAAAACAAAGTAAAACAATATCAAGTATCCGTGCCTTGAATACTAATAACTAACTTCACCTTTGAATAAAACATCCATCTAACTTAACACAAAACTATACATAAAAAATAATGCATACACATCTACTACTAACTACTATAAAAATATCAAGAATTTATACTTATAAATAAATAATAAAAATAATTGTAAGAACAAGACATGCCCCAACTTTTTACGATTCTCCTTTTATTATTTATTCCTTGCATAATCGAGGTCGTCGTTAAAAATATTTTAATGCAATGCGAGAATTTTTATTCAAATTTTCAAAGTTTTCTAAGTAATAATTACATTTATGTGTATCATAAAGCATATGGATACAATTTGCAGATGTTACGTAATCTAATTTATGCATATTTATATTGTTTCACATAAATCAGGAGAAACGTGTCTACACGATGGAAATATCGCGCATTTTAAGTACAAACAATTATATTTGTTTTCGAAATTTATCACTATGTTTTTTATGCTTGAACTAAAAGTTTTAATAGATCTTAAGCATCTAATTTTAGATGAAGTATTAATTACTAATAAGCTTGTAATTAACTATATGCATTAACTTTTATATTGAATTTTAGATATCAGAAAGTGTATTTACCATAAATATTTAATCGATTATAGAATTTTATGCTAAATACTAATAATATTAATTAAAGAATATTCTCAAATTATATTTACTTTAAATAAAGTCATTTTTTCAATAATTTAATTAGATTTTAGGATACAACAAAGATATACAACATGATTTTTCGTTTCTCTGAAAACTCAGAACATGTAAATACAGATCCTGTAAAAAAGAGAATAATCTGAAGATGAAAACAAAATATTTTTCTATGAAAAGAATCAACCATGGCAACGGCAATAAACCTAATGCACAAACCAGGTTTCAAATAGTCCGGATTCATTACAATTACTAAACATTTAGTATACAAGACGAAAATAAAACATTTTTTATGAAAAGAATCAACCACGACAACGGCTATAAACCCAATATTCAAACCCGGTTTCAATCAGTCCGGATTCACTATATAGTATACATAATTAATATGTTTTAAATACAAATTATTCTTTTTTCTCATTTATTTGTTAAGTTATGATTTCAAATAAGATTTTGTTAATCCGGACAGTGTTAGGTATTTTCCTACGTTTTTGTATTAATTTAAATGTATTTGTCTTTCAGAAAATAAGAGATTTATGGAATGTACTGAAAATTCCATTACATCATCAAAAAATCAAGATACGTAAATGATTTATTACGTACGAAGACGTTGAACACACAATGTACCTTTGTTTGTAACAAACTGTGATTTGAATACGAATCTTATGAATTCATTATTTTACTTCATATTTAACACTTTTTGTTATGTAAATAAGATTGTTGCAGTGAATATTATTGATATATTAATTTAATATCAATTAATTGCAAATTATGATTCGACTCATTTATGGTGAAATTGCCATTTGTGTAATACATTTTGTTGTAATTTTAATTAAATGAAATCTTTTAAATTCAATGCAATATCAACAGTTTCACGTTCAATATAATTATGTGTTGGTAAAGCAAATACTTTTCATTTACAAATAAACGTTATACAATTAATTGACTAGGGTCATGCTATTCTGGATAATTATTATAATTGGACGATCGTGAATAATAGAGTTCATTGAACGATTCACAGTTTGATCTATCATGTACATGTCTAACATATGACATATCAATAATCACATATTCATAGATTTAATAGTTAAACAACTGTTTCGTTTATAATAATTAAGTTAAATGTAGCAAGTAATTGATTTTTTCGCAAATAAATAAGTTTATGTTTATTTTGAAGGACATCTGTCAATGTTTAGAAATTGTCATGTTGACATTTGATATATGACAATTTTAGTTTTTCGTATTATGGGTAACCTAAACAAATTAATGAATGTTTACAGAATATTATAAATAAGTCTTTTAAGTAGAAGGATCTATTTTTTCAAAATTTTATGTTTTTTATCAATTTAATATAAATTTATCGTTTGTTTTTTCAATATCAAATATAGATTGGCTTCTTTTTTATTTGGCCTGATTTATAACCAATAATTATGTTAAACAAATGCATCATGTAAATTACATCAATGGTGTGCATATCTGCAATAAACTATTATTAATAATTATGATTCGACTCATATGCAATACACTTGACCTCAGTAAAACATAAATGTTAAAGGGCACAACTTTAAAGGTCGATAAATAAATTTCTCACCTCTGAGTAAAACATTGAATACAAATACCATGCATATTTTGAAATACCTAACATAAAAGATTGAAGTTTTTCTACAATAAAATTAAAAAGAAAAACTGTATTTTTGTATTTCTTAATTTTTTATGAATTATATACAAATGTAACTTGTTTATAACTGATTTCATTTAATAAAATCTGTTTAAATATAACTTTTTATTATTTCATCCTTCAGTCCATATATTTTTTTATATATTTTAGTTATAAAATAAAATGTATTAAGTTTTTCTAGAAAATATTGAATTTTTAATATAAACATTTTTGGTTTATTTAAACAAATTGATCACAAACATCAAATTCATTTCAGAATATTGGGCTGAAAGACTAAAGATCAAAAGAAATGTAGAGCATTTAATTAATTATATAGTTTATTATGATTACATAAGGTTTAATGTGTGCATTTAGCTCTGTTTCGTTAATTATTATATAAATAAAAACTACAAATATATAAAGAGAACTATTTTGGAATTAGCAATATTAAGCTTATAATTGGATTTATTCCATAGGTCTATTATATCAGAAAGTTTTCCAATAAAAAAATAAAGAACCATCATAAAATTAGACATCATGCAAATAAGTTTTTCCATTATTTCATATTTTCGTAAAGTCTTATTTTTATATTACATTTTTTTCGTTTTACTTTACTTCTTGCACTTAAATTTGAAAATAAAGCTTATTATCTTTGTTGTGTTTTATTTAATAATAGTAAACTTACTAATAAATTACTTAATAGTATACAAGTTTTGCTTAATTTTATATGATTATTAATGTTATATTTACCTATACTGAAGGATAATCCTCGATTTTCCAGAAATACTTGCGGAAGAGTCATAGCCAGAAGCCCGAATCCCGCCGTCAAACTATCTCCAATAGCACCGACTACATCAATATCCCCAGGTCTCAACTGGTGCACACTCTTCGGACGCACAGCACTTCTAGCCCCCCTCAAATCGCAAGGAAATGGCACATCTTCACTAATTTCCGGTTGCAATTTCTGCAACGACAACAGAAATCAATCAAACCCACATCCTAAACAAATCCAACTACTTACGTTACGTCTTCGCAATTCGTCAAAGTTTATACTGTTGTCCAGTATCCTAGTAGATGCGACCTTGAACTTCCTGAACGGCACCAGAAAAGCGTCCAGAAAAGACCTCTGACCATCCGCACATCCCAGAATAACCAGTAAAACTGCGGCAACAGTAAATTTCCACATGGTTTTTCCTCTGCGACAAACAAATCACATCTGTGTCATTATTGTTTTTTCTCTCAATTGACTCCGATTAGCGTCGAGATATGAAACGAAAGAAATGGCAACAACAACAAAAATATGAACACTCGTTATTACTTAACTAGTTTATGCAAAATCAGTTAAGTCATTTAACCTCAAGGATTCCCCAAGAGAGGTGCAAATTGGTTTAGTATCATTACCGTCTTCTCTTTCTCTATTTTTTTTTCACTTAATAATACACATCAAATCCATTTAACTCGGACCGATACTCCTATTTCTAAATCGCACAGTACCCACTAACTAGCAAAGCAAAGGAGCGAAACTGAAACGCAATTGGTATGTCCAGCTTGTTTATACAAATTTCGAAGGACAATGATCTTCCTTGTCGCATATACTCTTTGTATACTAAACTCTTCTGCATTGCTCTTGGAATGATTAAGTACCGAAACTCGATGGCTCTGGTCGTTTTCCTTCAATTCTTTTTTATTATTTTCACTCCTCCAGACAACGGGTTTACATATCAATGTCAAATCTTTTACATTTCATTATTCGATATTATATGAGTACCATAAATATAAAAGTTACATTATACTAATTGCACAAATAATCATAAACATTACACTGAGATATTAAAGTTAATACAAACTCTGTGCATTAAATTCCACAATATTTCTAGTCTTATTAAATACTTCCAATAACAATAATTTGAACTATTTAAGTGACAGTACTTAAATGTAATTACGTCCGCAATTAAGACTAAATAATTTATTATTTTATTTACTACAAATTCCACTTAGATGGAATCTTATGGGTTTCAGTCTATTTTTATCTACTTGAAGATTTATTATATTTCGTTATTTAATGTTCGTTTTCATATTGATTGTTAACTTGTTTTGAAGTTACTTAAGACGTAGCAAGGTTTCAGTTGATGCATTCTTATTGTACTCTCACCCACTAACCTTTAAGAACACGATGAACTTGGTTGAAATTTAAAGAACGTGGTGCTCTCGATTAATTTTGTGGATGAAAGTGCTTGCAGTTACGCAATATTCTGCACTTCTTCACTCGCGCTCTATTGAACAATAACTACTCTCATATGCACGGTATTATGAGCATTGCTTTCCGAATTATCTAATAGAAATTTATGGAGTTCATTATAACTTAACAATTCTTTCCCATCTAATTATATGCAAATTCCAAAAAATATTATCATTCTTTGTAATTATATTAATTTACTTAATCTTAGGTAAATACTTCTAGTTTTATAATTAAGTAAATAAATTAAATAAATAGAATTGCTATATAAACGTTCATAAATGTAATTATACAGAAACTTTAGAATATAACACTGCAATTATTATCGAGTTATCAAATGATTGATCAAAATAAGATTCACGTTTAGTTTTGATCAAAATCTTTATACATCCTGTAAATAAATTGTTACTTTTATTGGAATTTACTTTTTCAAAGTTTGTTCTATTTGATTAGCAAGAAAGTAATTTCAGATTTGTACTTTTTATTTAAAAAAAAGTCAAGAACTTCAAGAATACATTTCTTGGCGAAAAATCTCCAGAACGTATTTTTTTAAGTAATTTCTGATAACTACGTTCTGTTAACTAATTTACACTATAAACTTCAAATATTTTTTTAGCAGAATTCGTGCCGTTAGGGTACAAAATAAGTTAGTCATATAAGAATATATATAATATTTAAGAAGACAAATATATTATGAGATTTAGACTTTTTTTTAAGTTAAACTAAGTTATTTTTTCAAAAATTAATTAAGTTGATATAAGGTTTATCAATGATAGTTAACTCAAAATATTTAGTGGAAAGTAAGAAAAAAAACGACAATAAATAAAGTACATTTAATCTATGATTCAATACAAGATAATATTATGAATATTTGTACCAACAAATAATTATTTACATAAGGTTTTCGATTAGAGAACAGAATAGAATTGAATCAAGCACTTGAGATTTAAATATCAGATTTATATCTACCATTCATTGAACTACGAATAAACAACGAACAAACAAACTTATGGAATACACAATATTGTATTTTCGATTATTATTTTTTTATTATAAAATTATATAAAAAAATATGTTATAAGTAATTTAACTTAATATTTTGTTGATTTGGTGAAAGCAGTCGATCGTCGCATTCTCTCTGAATATCCGAATCGCTGTCGAAACTTTGTGTCCAATTTTCTGTAGAAATTCGAAAATTCTTTGTGAACCTGAAATATTTGTTTTTATATTAATTTATGATGCGTATTTTTTTTATAACTTGGATTGATTACGTCTTGGTTTAGGTAACAAAAGAATACGGCTAATAGGATTCCCTGGGCGGCTTCTATTGTGTAGGTTACGTAATAATAGATGTCGCTCTTGGTGCAATCTCTGCTGTCGAAGAGGTCTCTTTGCGCGGTGATCAAAAGAGGAATTCCGAAGAGCGGTAGCAAGATTATGGTGGCTTTCAGAGCGGATCTGAAAAACGATTCATTCATGAAACTGTTGACGCTTTAAGTGGTGCTACAAACCTGGTTTGCTTCTTGTTCCCGCCTTTACCTAACTTCGTGACCAAAACTCGAATGATGTCCGCTAAGAGTATAACATTGATGATGAGCATTGCATATTTGTAACCATCGGTGATCCAAATATACCAAGTCTCAGTGTCCACCATCCAACAATTGTCCATTTCTCGGGCGCCCATGAGACTGGCCCAAATCAAAGATGGTATAGCTGAAAATACTAAAACCAAAGATCGTTCTATTAAACTTATATTCATAAGTACAATTTTGACTTACCAAGAATTATACCATAGAAGATTAGTATGTTAGGATCGGTGGCAAAAGGTCTTACTATCAGTTTATGCAAATAAAAGGCATCCGCAGACATGCAGGTGAAAATCAGATTTTTCGATAGATTTTCGAAGAATGCCAATACCCTACAACTTATACTGTTGTTGATCATAACATTGTTGCCTTTCTCACTTTCCAAAGCGTCCAAAATGATCAAGTTTTTGGATAAAATCACCAGAATGTTCTTCATGAAAATAGCGATCAAAAGGTTCCTGTGTAACGCGACCCTGAGGATTCGCAACTTGGTGAAGGATAGGTAAATTATTATCGCTGGAAAGGTTACAGCTACACCCACGTAGAGCGTTATCAAATGGAACCCGTTTCGTTTCCTGTAGATTGGGGCATCAGCGCAGGTAGAATAGTTAGTCACTTGGTTCCATCCATCTGATAGACAATACTTTTCGCTTTGTACTGAAGTGTTAAAGAACATGTTTAAAAATAAATCAATTTCTAGATGAAAAAACTTACCATCGCATATCAATTCATCTGCCGCCCTTATATAAGATGGACAAGAGTTGTATGCTGTAGTTCCAGCTTTTGTCTTTTCATAGCACGTGTATCCGTCCCAGAGTGCTGGACATGGATGATCTTCATCTGGAAATAGAAATAAATAAATTATAAACAGTTTTTCAAGTAATTATTATTAGAGCATAAAGACGGTTAATAGTCATGTTTTCTGTGGAATTAACTGAATGTACAAGAAATGTTAATAATTTACCTGTTTGCATGTTTTCTTCGTTTAAATGATACATGCAACAATCCATGGCGGCTCTTGCGCAATCGTACCATTTTTTGAAGTAAGTTTCTTGTACAAATAAAGTTTGTATGTGATTTAATGCGGTTTGGTTTTCGTAATCAAAGTAGACGTCTTCTCCATCTGGATTCTGCAAAATTCAAACATTAAATAAACATTACATAATCTTATTAGAAGTTTCAAACTTTTCAGTTTTCATTGAAGTTTACATTATTTAAAGTAAAAAATCTGAATAATTGTAAAAGCGATTGGATGATGAAAGAAAAAAAACAACAGTTAAAGGGGTTGTTTACAATTGGTGTTTCGTCCTTAAAAAAACAATGAATCCATTTTAGTAATTGCTAATGTTTATGAATAAAAGGGTTTTGAAACAGTGTTTATACACTATTTAAGTTGGTTAACTGAAGTTGATTGTATCGTAGACTGGTTCTGGACAAGATACAGATTATTTGAAAAGTATTGTTAAAAAACTTATATTTTATATAATAATAATATTTATTGCAACAACTACAATAAAATATAAACTCTATACAAAGAAAAAATATAAAATATAATGCTATTGCTGAAAAGGGCTATAAACCTTAGGTCTTTCTGCCATTATATTTTAGTGAATTGAAGTGAGAGGAAAATAATGATAATATATTTTCAATAAGAAAGATATTATTTAATTAAATTATGCAAATAAAAGGTTTTTTCAAATTTATGGATTTAATAAGTTCTTAATTTTTATAATTAACTTACAATAGTATAGCTAATAGGAAAGTTCTTTCCGTCGATTACTTTGACGCAAGTTCGCTTTTTGATTGCTGGTATATTCAGCCAAGCAGGACGGGTCGTGAAGAAGCAAGTGTCGCCTGTTGCAAACTTGTAGTCTTCTGCTGGGGCGATGGGAAAAAACCGCAACAAGCACCTCTTTTCATCCTTCAACAACAAAGAACAAACACAATCATCACATTATTTTTGAACAACTTAATCCATCGCTGTATACCTGAGCGTGTGAAAACTGCACAAGAATTGTTAACAACAATGCCAATTGGCGGCGCATCGCATTGCTCGTCACTGTTGATACCGCACTACCAATGTTATTAACTATGAATAATGCTGAATCGAATCTAATTGCAAGATAGATAACACGGACCTCGAATAAAGTAATTCCTACTTATCAGATAAATCTGTTATCTTCCGATAATGGAATTCTCGAAATTCGTTAGTCTTAAGGTACTGTCTGTCTGATTTATCATTTGCTTTTCAAAGCTAGAGCACTGCACACGATATGCTAAATAATATTTATATAGAATATACACTTAAATTGTAGATTAACTATTAATTAATACTGATTATATAATAAGGAAATATGAGTATTAAGAATATATTGAATGTAGGACAAGAAAATGACTACAATTAATTAACAACTTTAATCAATTAAAACAGTTAGTATGTTAGTGTTAATGAATGTAAGGGGTGAGCTTCTTGCGGGCGCAGGATTTGCAGCACATCTTTTTGTACGTGGGAATTTTGCAGTATCGCACAAGTCCGGACAAAGAGCAATATTTGGACTGGTCCCCGAAGCATGGCCTCCTCGTGCGACACAGAGGATTCGTACTGCGATTGTGCTGAGCTTTGCAGAACTTCTTCTGCTTAGCAGGCTCCTGATCACAGGAGTAGAAAGTTTCATTTACGGGTGGAGTACATTGCGATTCCCTCACGGAGATGCCAAGACCGCAGGACGACGAACACTGAAACAATACATCAAGTTTCGGTTCGTCCAAGTTTTGCTTTGTTGTCCAACAATAAATATATATATACCTCGGACCACTGCCCGTATTCCCAATACGAAGGGCACGGTCGCCTGTAACATTGCCTCTGTTGATTCGGTTTCAAATCGCCGCACTTATCTGGACTGACCATGAACCTCCAAGGCTCGTCTTTGTTGCTTCCATTCGTGGCCTCCTCGAGCATGGATTGTGGTAAACAATACAACTCTCTCATCTGAATGCCCGATGAACCGCACGTCGCGCTGCACGGTTCCCACGTTCCAGGATACCACACGAAATTGCAACTGGAAAATGGAAGATATCTCATATTTAAGCTCAAGATCTTTCAGGCGAATTCGAACCTAAACACGTTGCATTTTTGGCTTTCTGTTATCGGTTTGGAGGCAATGGAGCAGAAACGTCTCGGGACGATTTTCCCGCTGAAGATGTCGGAGCAGGCCTTCGTCTTATAACGTTTTCCACCGCCGCAGGTCTTCGTGCATGGACCCCAGTTACCCACAATCCATTTATACTTTACGTTTGCGTCAGACATGTTACGGTGCATGTAGTATTCTGATACCAAGGAGATGTTTAATCCCATATCCACCTGATTCCTAGATGCATAAACCTAAAATCATTCGGTATATTAAAAACATTGCAATACTTATAATTTGATAACAATGTCTATGCTTTATCATCTATGTTTTAAGTACATAATATTCGTAGTTATTTTTTTGAAAACTTGAATACAATAGTCATAGCAAATACTTTGACAAAACCATGTAGCCTGTAGGATTATACTAACATTTTTTTATTATAACAAACTGTGTAAATAATTTACACTATAATTTAGTATATTTTGATTAAACTATCTTATTTATAACAAAAACTAAGATTATAGGATTTTTCTAAATCGTACTTTAAGCATTTACCATATACTGTATTAAAATCTGTGTCTAAACTTTAGGATGAATCTATGAAGAAATCGTCATCAAAATCTGTATTAACAATTAGCTTTCATCAAAGTTTATATAACATTCTATCATAGTTTTACCTAAAACTTCAAAAACCATGTCCTCAGGATTGTTTAAGGTTAAAATTAATGTATCTTAATTACCTATGAATCTATGACTACTATACTAACTATGACTATATTTATGACGCAATTGCATTCTAATCAACTATTCTGAATAAATGAAATTGTTTGCCAATCAATTGTTTGCAGTTGAAATTAATTTTCAACTGCACTCCTATTTATTAATAGATAATGGATAATCCCTGTTTATCAATTAATACGTTAATCCTTCATTTTTTCGTTCTTTCGAACCAACAATTAGAAAGCGCATCTAATCTATGCATAAGCGTGCAAATCAATTCATTTTTCTATTTCCTTAATCCTTGAACAAAGACAATACGGGGATTCTAATTAAACCATTAGTGTCATAAACTTTTTCACGTAGAACATACATTATTTATGTTTTATATCAGTGAATTTGAGTAAAATTTTAAGGATTAACTTCTCAATTAATTTAAATATTTTCATTATGAAAAAGTTTAATTACCTAATATTACAACATTAATCCTAAACAAATGGTTATTCATCTATATTCAAGTTCATAAAGTATTTTCTAGTAATACGTAATATTTTCTACGAATTACGAAATCAAACATCAAATAACGAATGAGAAATTACTTCGTTAAGCGAAACTATTTGAAAATGTAGAAATATTATGATCACTTATTTCATAAGCTTATTTTCAAGAAAAACATGTTTTCTTCAATTCTTCAATAAATCAATTTACATCCAAAGTTAAATCCCGTTTTAATGTCTGTAGTTTCATGTTATTTGTTTGTGTTTTTATCTTTTTTATTCAACAATTATATAACAATAAAAATCATTAAACTGCGTAACCCACACGTTTATAACTTCTTCAATATTTTCTTTAACTTGTTTCTCTTAATTGCTATAAATGTTTCCTAAATGTTCCACTGAAAAACTACAATATTCTACATTGAATAAATGTATATCATCCTCTAAAGTCTCATGTTATAACATAAGAAATACCTAACAATTATTCAAACGGAATAACTTTCTCAAACAATAGCAAACACACGGAAATAAATGAAATAAACATGTTTGTATGTCGTCAGTTAGCAAATAATTGATAGCCGATTCGTATTATTCTATCAAGTGCGAGAGATACTATCTATTGGTGCCAATAATCAACGTTATTTATTGGTTTGCCTTATTTTAATTGAATTTTTTAATAGATATATAACACTCATCTGTAATCCATAATATCTCAGGTGGAAATCCAATGATTCAACACAAATAAAAGTGTTGTTGTCCATTGAATTTTGATTTAAGCAAACAGTAATTACGATTTAACGTTCACATACAAATTATAGTTTATAAATACTAATAAATATTGGATTATTCAGATTGTTCTGGGTGTGTACGAATCGGATTCATTAACAGGCAACTGTATTTCAATGTCGAGTGCAAAATGTATTTGTCATCGTCGGATCCAGGAAAACGCGATTTGTAATCGCATTGATTTTTATTTATAAATTTGAGAAGTTGCTTTATAAAATCGTCAGTGAATTATTAAATACCTCATATAGTCCGGGTATTTGAATAATAATCCGACCAGTACAAATAACGTGTTACTTGGCGCATAACAAGTAGAATGTATGTAACTTAATAGCATGATTTTCAAATGTTAACACACAAATCCAAAGAATTTACACAAGTCGCACTATTCGCATTTTTTTGTAAAAGTATTTTTACTAATTATGTCTATAATTAGTACAAATTACGCGTTACTTGGTACATAAAAAGTTTAATATAAACACGTAAAATCAAAGATATAATACAAGACACATTATTCGAATCTGGTATACGAATTTTTCATAATTATAGATACTTCTTATGTGAATATAATAAGTAGAATGTAGATAACTTAACTTAAATCCAAAGTCATTATACAAGCATCGCATATTGTTGCAAATGTATACAATGTAATTTAATAGAATGTTTATCAAATAAAAACAGAAACGTAAATCCAAAGTTATACTTGAAGCCATTATTGTAGACACGATCTATAGAAATTGCAGTTTACTTAACACGTAACAAATAGAATGTGTGTAACTTAACAGCATCATTTTCAATTATATACACGTAAATCCAAAGTTATGTCGTACAATATAGAATACCGACAAACACGTTTCAGAATAATAGTTTGATATGCGAGCAAAACTAGTTGTAATCTTACCAGAACTACAATTTCCGCGAGGACGGGTCCTTTCGCCCAGAGCAAATGGAAACCGGCGGATTTGGTGTAGTAAAACTTCGTCCCTTCGATGATCTGATTGTCGCTGCTCCTGTTCGGAATTGTGATCGTATGCGTATTACGTTTTCGATCCTTCAGGATGAAAGCCACCGATGGAGTCAAGTGTGAAGTTGTCGTGAAATTCGCCTCGATCTTGATCTCTCTTGCCAATCGAGGAAGCACAGCAACACGATTAACATCTGAAGAAAACAGATAAAACTTTGAACTGAAAGTGTTTGGTATTAATATATCATTTTTCATTTTGTGATAGTAAACAAAATGTATTGTATTATCCCAATACAAAGGGCTATTAACCGCAGGCTTTCCATCTCTTTTTAATTTATTTAAAAGGGTTTTCATCGATTTCCCGAAACTCACATTGCCGACGCTCGAATTCACAACATCCGTTATACCGACTGTAACGAATTCTCGACATCCATTATCCCGACTCTATCGAATTCTTTACATCCGACTGTAGCGAATTCCCGACATCCGTTATCCCGACTGTATAGAATGACGGATGTCGAGAATTCGATACAATGATGTCGGGAATTTTATATAATCAGCATAATGGATGTCCGGAATTCTATATACTCAGGATAATGGATGTCGAGAATTCGATACAGTCGGGATAACACATGTCGAGAATTCGAATGTCGAAAATATGATTGTCGGGAATTCGACTTCGGGAATTTGAGCGGGATAGTCCAAATTTGTTTTCTCTCTTCTATGCATTCAAGTCTATTTTGGTCCAGTTTATTTCTATTCGATTAGTCTGGATTCAATTAGTCGTGGATATTAATTGAACTTATTATCCGGACTATGTGAGGTATAACGATAATCGTTTTTTTGCAATGAATATAGTTTGTTTAAGCTTTTCCATTCATATTGATAATGAGAGTTTGTTAAAATTAATAATACCTTTTTTCAGTCTTCTTTTGAATACGCCACGCTTTGGCTCGCACTGGGTGTTGTCTCCTCCGCAGACGCCGCAGGCATCCTCCATCTTCGTGGAGAATATCTTCATGTCACATCCGAAGGGCTGACAGGTTCCCTTGCGAAACGAAAGAAATGAGTTTTAATTGCATCCGAACGAAATTTGCACTTTGTTAATTGCAACGAGGTTTACTTGAATGCAAATATTGCTTTTGTTCTCGTACGAGCACGGCGTTCCGTCTATTAAGTTTTCACCAGTGATATACAGATCCCCCGTCTCTTTACTGGCGCAGATCAACTTGCACTTCATCTCGCCTGAAAATCAACTTCTAAATTAAATTACCGCAATTTTTGTCTTTACAAAACTTAATTTACAAATTAGAATATTGTATGAAGCTTCTGAAGCATATATTATTATTAGTTCCTAGACTTTTCTTAGAATATATCAGAACAAAAAAGAAATACTGAAAAATATGTTCAACCATCATAAACGATGTTCTGTTTTGTCACTATTCTGAAATGCTATATTTTGTCCAGTAACCATTATTATTGGATTTATATGTAAAAAAAACGTATTAGGAGTTAATTCTTTGTTAAATTAATATTAATATAAAACATAATGCTACATCCATACAAAAAGTAAATAATACGTATTAATTATTATGTGTTGTATTGATGATACAAGGAAACATTGTACATATTGAGGATCACAAATAAATGATCGTAAATTGAACATCAACCTTATGTAATGATATCATAAGGTAACTCGATAACGATGATTTTAGCAACTGTCGTACAAAATTTTTCATTTTGACAGCCTGTCATTTATATTGTATGTAAGATGCAGTTTAGCGTTGTCAGGGTTGTCCCAATACCTCTAGATTGTCCAGATTTTGAATCTCAACTAGATATTTTTTGGATTATTTCTATATTTTTTTTTCTTAGTTACTTGTTTTAGTTTGGAGACTAATAAATATGTAAACCCTGATTCAGTTTTATGTAAGAAAATGAATATTCGTAATTACGTTTATCACTCTCGTGTGGAAGCCAGGTCATATTGGATCTGGGCGGTTTCAGCTTCAGCATCTTCGGCAACCTATTACATTGCTGAGCCCTTATGTCCTGAATTGGTTCTGGGCAGGACACTGAATTGCAGACGCGCCATTCCTCCTTCGATCCGAAACACTCGCTGCCCCCGTAAATTGGTCTGAAATTACACCAAAAATTTGCATAGAAACTATTTTTCCTATTCTAAGATTAACAATCAATAATTACGCAGGATTATCGCATCTCCTCACTCTGAACTCGACACCTGTTCCACATGTTCTTGAGCATGAACCCCAGGGACCCCAATCTCCCCATCCACCGTCCTGCGGATTATGCTGCACCGGATCCAAATTGAATTTGCTCCTGTCCACCAATTCGCAATACCCGTTAACACACCACTGTAACACGAAGAAACGGATTGCTGTTACTACTATGCAACGGACAATATTCTCAAGGAAGACCTCTCAGCGTTGATCGTACCTAAGCGTGCTGTTTCTCCGCATATTGTAGAACTTAATTAATTAATGTTACGTTGTCTCACCGAAGAATGCCATCGACGGTTATCTTATATAACGGGAAAATTTGAAGCGAAATGACGGGACAATGTAATTATACATAAATTTGAAGGTTTCTCTCCTAAACTCAACCATAAGATCCTTTTTGTCTTGCGTTTTGTGAACATGGTGACTTAAAATTTCATAGAATCATTTAAATTGAGAACAAAATTATCTGATTATTTATCAATACTGTTACAATTATAAAGTTTTTTTTAACAATAAGTGAACTCTTAGTCGAATTGTTAAGAGTCCCTGAATCACAAAAATCCGATGCAAAATGTGCTGATTCAAAAACCACCATAAAAGCTGAAATTTCCAGCATTTACGAAATAGGATAGTGGGCCTGGTAGAACCGAGGTGCAAGGCAAAAGGGCGAAATATAAGTAGAGTAAATAAACTTGTTATTTTTTATCATTATTAATTGCAAATTTGAATAGCAATTTGTAAAAAATATCATATTAAAATATTGAATTACAATAAGTATTATTACATACCAAAATGAATTGAACTAAGTTATTACAAGCGGTATACTATATTATTGTTTATATATTCATAATAATGATAGGAGCGTGCATTCCCATTGAATGATTTAAATTGATGTGCTTCTTAATGTGTATTATTTTCTCCGCAACCTTCAATTCTGCTTTAAACATGCAACTTATTAATAGCCTGCAATTGAGCGGAACTCCTCTTAATTAATCTTAATACCTTATTAAATCCGCATTCTGTTCCTTCTATTGGTGGACCTTTCTTTGTCTTGCAGACCAAAGCAGATTGCATATGTCCACACCAGAGATGAGAGCACGGCTCAACTATATCGAAAGCTCTGCACAAACTGTAACTGTTGGAAAAGTTACTTAACAATTTATATTAAATGTTTATTAAATAGTTGGATAACATATGAAATTAGAGATTGCACAAAATTTGGCACAAACCCTTCACCGAATTCCATGCGACACTGCTCGTCCATGCTGAAGGAGGTCTGCAAAGTTTTGTTGAGAATAACTGCATTCACCTGAGGCGAATTACTCAAGCAAGTCCACTTCCTGGAAGCAAGAAACTATGGTCAAAAACTGGATATAGTTTCTGCTAAGATTCTAAATACTTTGATCTCCTCTGGAACTCCTTTCTTGAACACGAAGACCAGACAAACTGATGGAAAGTGGCAGATACCAATGGGGCCATGACGCTGCCTTGGAAAGCTTCGTCTCCGCAGTCATTAGACGCTTTCGGATCTCCGTCATGGCTCAACCCTAAACTGAATTGAAAATAATTCATTCTTTTATTTAATATTTAATAATATTGTTTACATATGGGCCAACTCGTGGGCTATGATGAAGGCACTGGTAAGACCTTCGTCTCGGTTCAGAGCGCAACTCCGTTTCACATCACAAGCGCCTGAAACTGGTGCGAATCCTGAAGGACCTCCAATGTCCAAACGAGTCAACCAAACAGCAACATCGTGATGTGACTCTCCAGGAGCTAAACCTATATGAAGGTCACGATTCCAGCTGTTAACATTCTCCAATGACTTCTTAACATTCCCAGGTCTGATTAACGAATGCCTATTTGTATCATAAAGAATCATCCGCGTGATTACCAGCTGCATGTTGGCATCTAAAGAAGGATCTTGGAATACTGCATTTACCTGAAATTATTCTTTACAATCATAATTGATTCTTCAAATTCTTAAGATAATTGTTACAATGTTCATCAGTGTAAGGATGTACTGCTCAACTCTTGCTTTCCCATGGAACGAGATCACAGAGTTATCCACGGCTATGGCGATTTCCAACCATCTTTGAGGATTCACCGAAATCTTGTGATGCTTCCTGGATGCTACAAGATTAATATCAACAAATTCATCAATATTTCTAAATCTGTTCTAGTTACATAATACACCCTTCTCATTTGTAACATGTAAATAGTATATCATTTGCATAAAAATTTATAAAAATAATATATAATTTTCCAATGAAAACAATAGAACTGTAACTATATAATTATCATTACTTATGCAAACTTCTATTTGTATAGCAATGCATTTTGATACAATGATTATTTCTAAAGTCGTTTGTTTTGTTTTGTTTTCATTTCATTTTGTTTTCTTTAATAATTAAAAAAATGGTCATTTTTATGAAATCATCTTTATTAGTTTTAGATAATAGCATTTTTTCATTAGATCTTATTTTTATTAGTGTCAATTACATCTAATTAGTATATATTTATTAATTTTATAATATATTCAAATATAAAATGAATAACTTTAAATGAATTGTTGGTTGCATATGTTATTTTTTTTTATAAATTTCTTTATTAATTTCAGAGATCATAACAAAGGTAAATTTAAGTATTTTTCTAAGACAATAAATTATGTAATATTGAGTACTTGCTTCTGAATTACTTAACAGAATAAAATATACCATTTAGGCATAATCAAAGATGTAATTATTGTTTTAACATACAATTAATGAAATAACATTATTATATATTGATTAAACTGCTAGTTAAAATTAACTGAGTCAGTGACCGAAAAACTATGTTTAAGTGAAAATAGAACATCAAACATTTGATTTAGATAAATTTCTCCGTTTTTTCATCCTCATTTTTTCTCGTAAAATGTGTATTGTCACTGTTCTGTTTTTTCTACGTTCTTTATTGTTTTGGCTGTCCTGTTTTCACTTATACTGAGTCTTCAGTAAACTCATTAATGAGTAATTATATGAATAACACGGAGAATTAATGGCAAAAACATGAATATTTTAATGAAACCATGCAAGTGAAGTACCGTATTATATGAGGGTCTTTCGAAATTTTTGGCAGCGTAATTCGAAACACAGTGCAACTCAAGTATCTTGTTATTCAAGCAATTTTAATTAAAGATTTTCTCAAGAACAAACATATAAAAGTGGATTTAAAACATAACATTTTACGCCTTCTAATAACGATTTCTTAATGAATGTAGATTATAATTTGATAATTTTATTACCATGAAATACTGAACATTTCTGAAAAACATAAACAAATAGGATGACTTACTACTTTAGTTAAAAATCTAGTAAATTATTTGGATTTAATAAGAAATTTGATATTAATATTGTAATATAAATGACAAAAATAATGTAATAAAATAAGTAAGTAAATAAATAAATTAGTAAAATACAGTTACTTTTAATTATATTTGCATTTTTTTTGTGTATTTAATTTAAATATTTTTTGATTATTTTAAAATTTAATTAATATATAATTTTATAAATATTTATATTTCTTACAACAGATGATATTATCGAAGTATAAAATGTGTTAGTTGTTATTAATATTATAACTGTTTACTTTTATAATGCATCTTTCATGAGTAATAAACATATGTTCTTAGTAAAACTTGTATATGTTCTAATTTGGTCTTTGAAAACTGTATAATTAATGCTGTATTTTGAAGAGTGATTTTTTCCAAATTGTTTCAACAAAAATGAATTATGAAATATGTATACTAAATGCATACAAAGTCATGATCATAATTATGAAATTCAATAAATGTTTGTCTAAAATATACTAGACATAATAAATACTATTGTTTTCATACTTAATACTGTGGGTTGCCATGCTGTGTCGAAGAAGTATCCAACTTCTTCGGAATCCACATACTCCCTCTTCCACTCTAACGGCGGCCTTCTGATATCCTCCCCATCAACCTCCTCGAGATCATCTTCGCCGCTTCCCTCATCAGAATCCTCTGGACCGAATCCAATATCAATCGTATCACCCGTTAAATTGAAGAACTCCCAACTCCGCTTGTGTCTAATCGATTTCTTGTAAAAGACCACGTGAGTACCATTCAGAGGTTCCACAAAGTACTTATCCCCGTCGATCATGAAGAACCCGCTGATTTCTAAATCCCGACACACACTCAAAGCCACTTTGGAGCTGCTTTCGTGACCCAAAACATATCCAGCCTTCTGTTTACACCCAGAAATGAATTGTGACCAGGTGTTGTTCCCGGACACCCATATACTCGTACCAGAAGGTAACAGATTATGCTCTTCGTCGAGTACCAAATGCAAATCGGCTAAGATGATAACGTCGACGGTGCCGTCGCGGGAGAATCGAGGCTCGGTTACGCAACGGTCGCTCGTCTTTCGCGATGCATCAGAGATGGATGAGTACAGTTCACAGCGTATTAAATGTCCGGAAAGCAAAGAGACCAGAAGGAGCGAAGTGAATCGAGGCATCGTCACGACTACTGTACTTCTGTAATGTATGCACATAAGGAAGGAACGGCTCGAATTAAACACATGGCCATGCACTACACACATACAAGCACACGCACGCTAAACTAACGCTCAAGTGCTTTAAATTAAGTGTTTTTAATTGCTTTGTGACATAAACTCTGAATGCATTTCTTTCCACCTCCTCCTCATCCTCCTAACATTTTCCTCTGTACACCAATGCTTCAAATTACTTACAGCTATAAATTATAAATTGAATTACATAAAAATAAAAAAATTTGGAATATGTTTAATCATTCAATTTATTTATTTATTTTTTCTATCGAAGAACAACAGTTTTCGAACAGTTATACACTATTAATAAGTAAAGAATTAAAGCTGTCTACAAGTATTTAAATAATTTATTATTATTCTGAAAACATAAGTAGATTCTTTTATTAGATGCTTTTTATTTTATTTTGAATGGTTTCTAATTACATTAATTTTATAATTCATTTTAAATATGATTAGAATAATTACTACGAAATATGTAAATTAAAAGATTGAAATATGTATCATCGTTCAATTTCATAAGAAATATGTGTTTTATTACTTAACTCTGTTTTCTTAACGATAATCAATGAACTCCAAAAGGTCTACACTATTAATTAGTAATAAACGAAATCATGTTTTGTTAAAGAAGCTAAAATAACTTTGATGAAAATCAAGTTGTTTTATAGAAATAATTAATGTAAATAAACAAATTTTCATTTATATTTTGTATACTTTTTGTAGAATTAGATTTCGAAATTAATAAACTTTAGGTTTTAATTATTGGGCAAATATATAAAGAAATTAATAATACTAAATGTCATTATGTTTATGTTACTATTAATTTCTTCACAGTTTTTTTTCACCACAAAGTAATTAAGAACTGAAAACTTTTAAATATTTATATTTGGTTAATTTCAATAAATATTCAGTAAGTTTTTTAAACTGTTATATTATAAAATGATCTAAATTACATCTACTATATTTAACAATGAAATGAAGTAAACTGTTTTCAATTCACACGAAAAAAAAACTAAATAAACTTCTTTTTTTGTCGTTTATTCTTAATCTGTTATTTAGTAGGACGATGAATCAATTTTGTTTACTACCAAATTCAGAAAGTTTATGAAATTTTTAAAAAGAAATGTTCAAAATGTTGTTTCTTGGAATTATGAATATTTTGGACTTTTCTATCTTTATAGTATTTTCAAAATAAATTATTACTAAATGTATTTGCAGTGACATTGTGACCAATGAATAGAAAATTATATCAAATATATTTGAAAATTATTTAAAACATGTTACGAATCAAATTCGGGAATTATGAAATAATTTAATTAAAAAGATCATTTAGATTTTTAATAATTAAAGTCAAAAGTATGTTTATACCTTAAATTATTAACAAATTATGACTTTTTATGAATAATAGAATAGAATATAAACATTTAATTTATTTGAATCAAAGTTCTTCTAATTGAATAGTTATTTTCTAATGAAAAAGATAATTACTAAGAAATTGCAACAAATCACCGTATTTTTTTTCATAAACTTGAATTTTATTTTTATTTCTAGACTAGAGTCAATAACCTGCCTCTTTGGAACCAAGTGTTTCGAAGAAAACATGCGGCAAAGCATGCATTTCCACATAATGTAAGTGACTTTTATATTAGACAATTCCTTTTCTAGTACACTTGGTTCTCTTTTTAATGCGGAAGATACGTTCCACAGGAAAATGCATAAAAATAAATCGCACAAAAAAGGACTAGACACACGTATGAAAATGAAGGAAGGAAAAATTATTAGTCTTACTATATTCTTTTTGAAATGTTTATTCATAATTTTATAAAAACGTTAACAATCATAGACAAGTTTATTAAATTTCAGAAAAATATAATCTAAACATATTCCTTCTAAATTTATACGGAAAAATTTTACAAAAAAATACAGAAAATTTTTATGAAAGTTAATGTTTCTTCACATTTTTTTCTTTAGAATTATCGTCGCTATATAAGAGTGTTCGGCATAATTTGCGAACTGGTTCGAAATCACTTTCATCACTAGAAGAAATAGTCAGCATATCAGATCTATGTCCTGAAGATAATGATTCTTCACAAGTAAAATTAGTCTCAACTTCGCATGTTTATTTGTTCCCTTTGACAATATAATCAGTGATTAAGCTTTGCTATTTGTTTGTACAATTCCTGATATCCAGAAATGCAATTCTGAAGCTCGCGTTGAAACTTGAATGCTCGTTCAGAATTATCATCTTTTTCGATGAAATTACTGGAAAGTTGAAGACTTTCTCGAATTACACTTGCAGTGAGTGTGACTGGAGTTTCATCTTCTTCCGATTCATTTTCGTTTTCTTGTTCTTCAACGGTATCAAGAGTTATACCAATGATATCATTGTCATTCATGACGTTATCCTCAAGTAATTCGTCTAAATCGTTTTGAGTATATGTTTCAAAACCTTCCCCACCAATTTCATGTGCTAAAGAAATTATTTCAGCTAAAACTGTCGACGTTTGGTTAGTTTCTTTGAATTTTAACGTGTCAAGATGGCCTAAAATAGTTATTAAAAAATGCTTCTTGAAATAAAAACCATATAACTTCAAAACCGCGTAAAAAGAGGACCGAGTGTATAAACAGTCATCAGAGTAAAGCTCCTATACTTTTGTTATACTTGCTGACCACCAATCTAAAATTCAATTGACAATTTTATTGACATTTTGTTTTCAAAATCAACTGTAGTTTATAATAATTTTTCCATACATTTTCTTGAAAATATAAATCATTAAATATTTAATGGGTCTAAATTATCCACCTCCCTATATTTAGTGCACAAATAATAAGTAAAAGCAATTTTCCTTATTCATTATTCAAAACTTTACTTTCGAAACTTAGTTTGGAATCACATAAAATTTGCATTTCAATCGATATGAGCATACATGAAATAAAATCAATAAAAAATCTTGTTTCTTTAATTATTTACATATTTTCAATTTCAAATACACTGAAAAAACTATTGATATTTAATTATTTGAAACTTTTACTATTCAATAACCCTTTGTTAATAAATAATTTAATATAAGATATATAGAAGTTACACTTTATTTTACTTATAAATATATTAATTATTTGTAACAATTTTTGAGAATCAATAAAATACTATAAAGAATAGAATACATAGAGAACATAATATCAAAAATTACAAAAAATATCATAGTTTCACATATTTTTTCGAATAATTTGGAAAAACAGGATGCGTCTCATATGGTGTTTGTATAATTTGATTTGCATTACTTTTTTGGCTCACTTTTATTTCAATTTATTTAGATCATATTTCATGTATTTTCATGGGATTACATAAAAACGTTAATGATATTGACGTAAAATTATTTCTTTGAAACTATAACCACATGTGGATGCTTAGTTTATTTACATTCCCAAAGTTACATAATCAAGTTGCACCAATTTATATTCTTTGTATATTTTGTTAAGTTTTCCATCAAAAACACAAATCTATTTAACGTAAATTCACTTAAAAATACGAATTAAGCAACACAGCGTTAATCTTTGTGTAGTTTGAATTATTATCTATTAAGACAAAACTCATTTCAAACAAATAATTTAAAGAAAATATTTCATTGAAAATTGTGTATGAAACTCAAGGATAAAGTAATTTCAAAGCATTTCCCAAGCGTCGCCAGAGAACTTTACACTATTTATTTTTATTTTCACATGCTGCAGTATCTCAATTAATGTATACTGGCAAATAAACTAGAACACATTTTTCTTTTCAAACATTCATATTTCACATTTATATTCCTCTCTCAGTATTTGCTTTTAATTAAAAGTCCCTTAAAACTCTTCCGTTTTCATCTACGAAATTCTCATCATTTAAATGACGACACGAAGTTGATGATATCAACGGTAATTACGTAATCTTCTCACGAATAAAATATGTTTCTAATCAAATCCTTGGAGCCACCAGATGTTGGAGCTGAACAAATGTGAATTACTATGAATAATAAATGTGCTTAGAAAATTAAAATGAAATACAAAATATCGCAGCAAATTCTAATGTTCATAGCGTGTTTCCCTGAATAATGAGAAAATGCTGATAATTTGGATATAAATTAGAGATTAAACAGCAAAACATTTATTGTCGATTTAATCATATTTTCATTTAAATGTTTAATTTGGAAGATTGATGATATCTGAAAATATTTGTTTCGTGTTTATTTTCATTAACTTCTGTTTAACTGCATTTTTCATACGTAATATCGATTCCTCGTATTTCATAATGAAATTATATAATTGGAAAATCATATAACAAAGCGTAAATCATGTACTTTGATTCTTTCATTTTCTTGTGCATCGTTTATCAAAGATTGTCAATTTCTCGATATCTATCTATTAATTAAGGTAATTCTATTATTTATTACAATTCACACAATAGGAAACTAATCAAACGAAATAATTTCAATCATTACATACAATGTTAGTTGTTATAATAAAATTAAGTAATAGGAAAACTGGAGTCATTAATCAATAGTTTTCGATGATTTTATACTAAAAATTCTAATGTATTGTGTATGGTTTCTCAAAGATTGGCAATTTCTTGATGTGATGTACATAATTGATATGATGATTTATTCCAAAAAATTGTTTCCACTTCTTGTTTATGTTTGCATGGTAACTATATTAACCACGCAACCTCGCTTTACGGCCTAGATACGTTACATGAAACTTGGCCGCAAAGCGAAAAGCCGTATAAGGAATCAAAGATTGCGCTTGCGCAAGATTGGCAATATGTAGATATATCGACATGGAAAAAAGTTTGTTTTTGCCGTTATAACGAAACATTTTAGGCCGTAAATCGAAAACGTGCCTTAATTGAAGAGGTCCGTTATAGCGAAATGCCGTATAAAGAGTGGCTGTATAGCGAGGTATGGGTGTATTGTATTGGGTGTTTCTGACATTATTCTAAACCACGGAACCGTCATGTATTGTCAAATGGGGTTGGTTGTCACATGTCATGGTGGCTAGATTACGAATCATTGATTTCATGATTTAAATTTGGCAACTAGACTAGATAATGCATTTAAAGCTAGTGTTTGGTTTCAACAGTATTTTTCCTCATCAAAATATAATGTTTCATAACTAAACCAACTTTAACTTCTAAAGTAATTATCGAAATGTCATGAAATTTTGTCACATATCGTATGAAGCTTGATTCTATCCAGAAAACATAAGGGTCTGCCAAATATCTTCTTAGTTTGGCCGGAGACTTATTGAATTATATGTTACATTAACTCCATAAATTTCCTTTCTCATTTTTTTGTTATTTCTTAATAATAATAATAACAGCGTTCCTATAAATTTTTCATTTAGTAATTCAAGTGGAATGTTTCATCGATTTTCCTGTAAGTTATTTATAGACCGATAATTTACGGTTTATATTTGCGTCGATAAAAAATTAATGGATGATTACGGGTTTGCAGTAATTGCATTAAAAATGAGGGGCTGGAGAAAAGGGCAAATAATGAACGTGTAATCAATTATAATCTATATTTTTATTTAACATTGAGTTATGAAGTAGTACACATATTTTGCTTTAAATATTAGATTTTGCAACAGTTTTTCTCCGTTTCGTTCTTATACCTTTTTTGCATATTTTTATATGAATATTACAACATATGTAATTTATTATATATTTCTCTTTCAATTTTTTTAATTTTAATTTTTAATGTATTTATGTAAATCCAAACAATGGAACCTCACTTTTCGAATAAAAATTTCGTTCTCGAACATAATTTTAATTTCTAGACAGATAAATTGAGTACATGAAATTAATATAATTTATGATTTACTTCTATTTCTTCAGTTATGTAAAATTTTCGTCTATATTTTTTATCTGTTTGCTGTTATTATTTCATGTATTTATTTCATTATATAATTGTTTAATTGAAAAAAGCTTAATTAGAAAAGGTAATTACCTTGTATGTAGCTAAATTTTGACTAATAAACATGTGTTCTTAAATAAACTAAGAAATTAACCAATTATCTATGAGAATAGCTGATATTTATTTCACTTTATTTCGTTTTTCTAATAATTCTAAAACCGAAAACTATAGAGATGTTATGAATTAATTATGTTCGATAACTGAGGTTCCACTAGAATTAGTTTACATTATGGAAAGTAACTGATATTTGGCAACTTTTAATTGGTGATTTTCTATAAAGAATTTTATTAAATTTTGTACAATTTCTTTCACATGCTTCAAATAAAAATACATTTTTTTAGACAAAGTACAACATTACGTAAGAAACATATTTTCCTTAATAATTAGAGCAAGATCGTAAAATAAATAAATATAATTTGTGGATTTCATAAAGTAGAGTATTCAAACGTATAAAAAACTACATTTATCTAAAATTAAGTAATGAAAAGCAGAAATATATTAGCAATTAATCAATATAATTTTTATACATTTTTTAACTATTGCTTTCAAAAAATGAACTAAATTTTAACCAAAAATATGATTACTAAATGCTGTGTATGTTTTGGTAATTTAATGAATAGTTTTATCATAAAATAAGTTCAATTTATGTATCAAATTCCAAAACAATAGAAGTATGTTCTGTTTTTGTAATAGTAAGTTTCAAAACATAAAGAAACTTTAATTAAGACATCAGTTAAACTGCTTTCAATGAATCTTCTGTAGTGTGAATGGATCGTTGTGATGAGTTCGGATTGCAATGCTCAAGGGAAGGAAGTCGTGCATGTTGAGAGGGTTCCTTTATGACCTGTCGCCGTCCGTCACGTCGAGCACTCTCAACGTGATGAGCAACATGAAAATTAGTATCCTAAGATCTCCGACGATCCTCGGGGCGTTGGCGCCGTTCCCCAAATTGCAGAAGGACGTCTCGCAACAGGTGGTGCATGCCCGTAATTTCGTCCTTTCCCCTATGATCACACAGACCGGTTCACACGTCTTCGTGCAATTCCTCTGAAGTAACCACAACTTGGGTTGACCCGTCGTGTCCTCCGTACTACTCGAAATGGTTATGGTCTTCACCTAAAATTTGTCCAAACACAGGTCCATATTCACATTCGTAATATAAATCAGGGTTTCCGAATCTTTTCCAGGGATAATACACTTCGTAAGTCCTGAAATTTTCGCGGAGCACCTTGTTTATTTTGAAGTGTAGATAATAGCAGATAATCTTATTTAACTCTCATAGTTTTGGAAAAGCTTATCTAAAGAGAACAATGGAAAAAACTTAAAATGCAATATTTAATATGCTTTGATTTGTTAAAGTCGATCAATACCAGTTATTAATTTCACCTCCCTCTGTACCAACTTCAAATAAATACTGTACTTCAACGAATGACAAAAACGTATTGTTTTTTATGTTTCATATGCGATGCACGTAACTAAATACTAAATGGATTGGTTTTATCGTACGCACGGGTTGAGTTTCATTTAAATTGGCATTGATTTACTTCAAACGTGCTTTTATTTGTTCCCCCTAAAATAATGGTCATACATTTCTCAATTTTCCATTGTATTGATGATATTCCAAATAATATCAAATTCCCAGTAAAAAATATATCATTTCGTGTTTCGAATTTTAATGCAACGTATCATGTCAACATTTAAAAGCACAGATTCCTAGAAAACTCCATTATTTCATTACTCATTTATATAGAAAATAAATTATAGGAGAGTTTCCATTTGCATTGCTAAAGCATATCGGATGGAAATATCTAATAATTGAATACATTTGGCGAAAAAACGCAAATTCATTATTGCGTAACATTTGTTTGGAAAAAAGAATTTTCCTTGTTACTTTTTCGACGTACTAACTTCTACATATTCATTGCAGTATAATTATAAAACTTTGATTTTTCAGAACTTTCTTTTATCTAAGTTTCAAATAAAATAATATAAAATTTGATTGTTATATAAATTGATACAAATATTCAAACTTTTCGCTATTTTTTAGTAAATTTATTATCATTCAATAATAATACTTTTAGGGGTGCAAATACTAATGTTCATAAGAACTAATAGTTTATATTTGCATTGTTTTATTAATGTGCTTATGTGATTATTGCAACAAATATAATTATTATTATCACTTTTTGAAAGAAAAAAATTCTATTACGAAACTTTATTTATAATTTTCAGCTGAAAAGAAAGCTTAAATTAATTATAGAGTTATACAACTAAGTGTACAAAAGCTTTTATGCTCATAAGCTTTTGAATGCAAGAGATTTTGTGTCACACGGGCTTTTGTAAGTTAAGGTTTTGTCTCTGGCCTTTTGTGACGAATGATTAATAATCAACAATATTTTATAAATTTTAATCGAAAATTAGTTTTAAACATTTTAGGAATAAAATTCAATAAATTTATATAACGTAATAATCATTAAATATTATCAAATAATGTATAAAATTAGATTGGCATATTCATACTTTCGTATATTACAAATTCATGATGTTATATTTCTTTGAATTACTTCTGTCAATATTTTGACATTTGACAGATGTCACTTTGACAGATGTCACAACTGATACATGAAGAATACAAAAACGAACATGTTTGACAAACATTAGTTTTATTATTTCCGTAGAGTTTAAGAAAGCTGTTCAGGTTCAAAAAGACATATACGAAGTTTACGGTGTTCATTGTTTCATGGAACTCAAGTGTTTGAATTGTTTAAAGTAAATCCGATCTGGAAAATTTTCAATTAAATATGACCATCGTTCTGGTAAGTTTTTTGCTGAAATGAACAAAAGTCCTGTATATAAAGTTAATAAAATATAATCGGATAAAATTGCAATGTATAATTTATCATAAATTCGTTTATGAAATTGATTCAGACTACAAAACTGCATTAATTTCTTGACTACCCATAGAATAGTGAGCAATCTTTCAAAAAATTCATCACGAAATTATAACTTTCAGTGATGACATTATTTTTCGGGTATTACAACTAAATGCGCAGTGTTTAAAGTAGTTATGAAGTGCACGCTTTTGGAAGAAAATAGTTATCTAATGGTACATAAATGTTTGCGCGTTGATTGGAAAGTTGCTCAAAACGAACGCCGAGTAAATATAATTAATTAAGTTTTGGAAGTGTAGCTACTGTGCACAAAGCGCACAGATAATGACGTTCCGGAAAGTTCGAGGTCGGTGCATGGTTTGGCCTGGATAGAGAGCCTTTTGCCCTGCGCATCCACCACTGCTTACTACTAGATGACGAGAGTTTCATATATTTCAATAATATTATAAAAATGCTTCACATTTCATACAAATTTTACGACTTTGTGCTGAAATAATATGAGTTTTAATTTTAATATTATTATAAAAAATCATTACGAAAATGCTACTCTGAATAAAGTTTTATATTTAAATAATGTTATGTAAAATATTATGAAAATGTGTTATATTTCAGTGAAAAATGATTATAACTTTATAATTAAAAAACATTTTCTATTAAAAAATCCATTTACTTTCTTAGAATACAAAAGTTCCTCAAGTTTCAGTTTCTTTTACATTATGTTCCATATGAGAGCACTTAACTTAATTAAATTATGCAACATATTGTCTATTATATTATGTATAAAAACTGTAATTAGTTTATAAAATATGAAAAATATTCCAATTTGTGCAGAAAGACCTATAGTCCTATATATCAATAGCATTAAATTATCTTTTTAATTATTTGTAGTTCTTTAATAATACTTTTCATCTTGAAAGTTAATATCTAAATAATAAGTCTAAGCTATATAAAATAATACTTTTCTAGAAAAATGTAAATTGATATAGGTCAAATCAAAGAACTCAATTTTTATTTGTTAACCAAAAGAGAACTAATGACTATATAAGACATATTCTAATATTTTTCTATTGCTGTTGTTGTTATTGATACTAAATGTACTTAAATTGAAGTTCAACAGTAGTAATATGCTCTTGTTTTGTAATGGCGTTTAGAATCTGCCATGTCACGTTTGTATATATGGTTGCCGTAAAACGTCTCGAACCACCATCTTAAAGTACATCCTTATAACACGAAAATCTGGAATGTAACAATTGGGGCTGTTATGATTGTCATGTCATGTTATCAATCTTAGATAAATTCCTTCTGATTTTATGTTTAGAGCAGCAACGTTAGTTAAATTTTGTCACATTTCAATTTAACAAGTAGCTAATGAATTGCATATAAATTATCAAACATTGAGTAGCACATGAACTTTGCATTGCAGACGCTTTGTCTGACCCAGACTCATATTTTCTATAGCTATTTCATGTGAATCTGGGTTAAGTAATCACAATATTCCATAGTCGGTAAACTTTAATTTTTGTTACAAACATTTCAAAAGAAGTCAATAAAAGTAGAAATGGATAAAGTACAAACTTCATTGAAAAAGTACTTTGAAATAAGCATTCTGTCTATTTTAAATTATTAATTTAATATCCGTGACAACCAGCCCCGGTCTTTCCTAATTGATTGTTTGTTACTTAAAAATATGACCTAATATTTTAAGAATATGTGAAATTAATTAAACGTATGATTAACATTGATTCAAATTTCAAATATTGTGATGTATACTGTTAATTGGTATACCAATCATAGAGTTGATGTTTATTGACGCAAAGCTGAATAGAGATCAAAGCTTCGTAATTGTGCTGCTAATTTGAACCAGGTGTTGTGATCTGCATACCTGGCAGATTCTCTGATCGTTGGCGCATTTCCCGTGGATGAGGCTGCTGTTCTCCTTCACATCCAAGCATCTTTCCCCGTATAGGATGTTATCACACTTGTAGCAGTACAAATCAGAGTGCTTTTCCAGGGCAGCCTTGGTCCGGTGCTCGCTCTCCGCGCATCCTAAAATCAATAACGCACAACGTACATACACAATCCGAACGCCGCCTCCGACGCCACCGCCGCTGCTGTTGCTGCCTCCGCCTCAAGCTGCCATAACCTTCTCTCTTCATCCACGCCTTGGTAACCACCAAATTCACATTAACCCAACACGGATGTTACTAAACAGCTCCATACACCCATGCATCCGGAATCCCAGCTAAACAACAATGCTCAATACTCACCGAAATCCATTAACAAAACGACGACCATCAACGGAATTAACTTCAAGTACATATTCGTTATTACTGCACACACAGACCATCCATGAAATATAATCACACACAGTTTTACGTTGCATCAACAGTTCGCTCAACCGGGATCAAAAAGTTATGCCAATTAGGATTTATGTTTCTTTTACTGTCTTTTTTTTTCTAACAAACGGACCTATATTTTCTGTACACATCCACGCCCCTCGACGCTCGTTGATTCTGTAAAGCTGCCGCCGGATGGCGTCACGACGCCTATAGAAGCCCCTTCGCAAGCGCCGTCACACCAGAACCGCACATTTCAGGCCTCTTCTAGCATCCTTCATTTATAATTGATATTAGTTTTAGTTATGCACTTTACAACGTTAACTTCATCAACTGATTATAGTTTTAGTTACGCATATTCCTGTATTCATTACGTTAATCTTGATGATATTATTTACGTAAAATAAATTTCATTCAAGGAAAACTGAAACTCTACAAATGTGCCTGGGGACCAAATCAAATGAGAGGAGAACTTTAATTAGAAACAGAATATTTTATTTATTATTTTCAATTAATAAGAAAAAAATAATCTGATACTATTATATTTCGCTTGTATCTGAACTAATATTAAATGATTCGACATACTTTTTTAATCTTTAATGCTAATTTTATTTAAAAAAAAACGATATTAGTAATATTTAATATACTATTTTATAGATATTCCATGTGTCTATTGATTGATTGAACCAAACTCTAGTTATGCACATAAAATACAACGAAAAATCTACCAACCATGTTTTAAAGAACACATGAAGTGAAGTATGCATTTTATGGACCATTCAGTTGCCACCCAAACATTAATAAAACTATAGATTCTTGTCCATATGGACGGATTAGGGACCTTCTTCCTAGCAATCATCTTTAATGCAATTTTACGAACTGGACAGTTCCATTCTCAGTGAAAAGGCTCCAGAATATATAAAATCATATAGACCCATAAGCCTACTTCCTATTATATCAAAGGTTATTAATGAGTAGACTAAAAATGATCATTAATAACAACGATCTAATACCAAGCCACCAATTTGGATTTCGCAATCAACACGATGGTGCTGAACAAGTTAATAGAATTGCTATATAATAAGGCAGGATCTGGAAAAAAGCACTATTGCTCTGGAGCATTCTTAGATCTATGGCAAGCGTTCGATAAAGTGTGACACATAGCATTATACTGTAAACTAAAGAAGGCTCTACCATACAATTTTTACAAAATAATAAATTCGTATTTGACAGGAAGATTATTTCAAGTGAATTGCAGTTTGTTCGATGCAGTTTGTATCCAATCAAATCAGGTATACCACAAGGAAGCGTGTTAGAACCTCTTCTGTATATATTATTTACTGTAGATTTCCCTTAAACTGATAAAACAACAGCCTTTAACTGATGATACTACAATTTTATCATCGGATGCAGACGCAGCATATGCATCATATGACCTGCAAGATTCCTTGAATTTAGTACAAGAATGGCTACAAAAATAGAGAATGAAGGTCAATGAATCAAAATCAGTGCATGTTACCTTCACCATGAGAAAAGACTACTGCCCACCAGTGACTATCAACAGGAAAAATTATAACGACAGCTAATAAAGTTAAATATCTGGGTATGCATCTGGATAGAAGATTGACCTGGAAAGATCATATCCAAGCAAAAAGAGAACAACTTGAAATTAAGTTCAGGAATCTGTACTGGCTACTACGAGAATACTCACCAATTTTAATGGAAACAAGCTACTGATTTATAAGGTAATTTTAAAACCAGTCTGGACCTATGGAATACAGCTGTGGGGAAGCACTAGCAAATCTAATATTGCTATTATAATACATTCCACAAAACTTGGCCGCAAAGCGAAAAGCCGTATAACGATCTATAATTGCGCTTGCGCAAGATTGGTAATATATAGATATATCGACATGAAAAAAGTGTTTTTGCCGTTATAGCGAAACATTTTAGGCCGTAAATCAAAAACGTGCCTCGTATAAAGAGCGGCCGTATAGCGAGATATGGGTGTATGATATCGATGTTTTGCTTTACCTATTATATAATAAGGATTGTTCTACGTATGTGTACAACATTGAATCAGAATTTGTAGTTGTATTTAGAAGATATAATTTTATTTATTAAATGACGCATATATTTGACAAAAATACTTTCAAATATACACATAAAATATAACAGCTAAAAAATATTATTCTGATAGATACTAGTTTATAACTTCTGAATCAGAATGAGTTAAATGTAATTGAAATAAAGAAAGGTTTATATAAAGGTAAAAATTTGATTTAAATATCATTTGAATCACAAATGATATTCACATATGGTAGCAATATTAAATTATATGGATGAATATTAGTAACACTACAAATATTTATCTATTCGTTTAAGAGATATGTAAATAGATTTTTTAATTTAATTACATAATTTTGTTCACTCTAATTAGGTTCCACCTCAGGTCTCATTAATAAACAATATTAGTTAAAATATTTTCGAAAATATAGTAAACTTTGTGAAATATACGATTTTGAATTTATCAATAAAAAAAAAACCTCAACATTCTGTCCATACTTTCTTTTCCATCAAAAATACATCACCATAAAGATTTTATTCCGATACAATAAACATGGCAATTCGATAAACCGATAAATTACTTAGAATTCTTCTAAAGGTAACATACGTTCCAGTGTGCGTGTGTTTGTACGTGTTTTCCTCGACCGCTTTTATTTGTGGTTTTACGTCTGTACTTGAGAAACAGTTGTCTGTAGTCTGGAAGGTAAATCAATAAATAATGAGGGTGGATTGGTAACGGGATATTAAATGAACCCGAATGAAATCGGTTCACATGTCTGAAGCTTGAAATCCACGGGCAGCCGGAGTTGGAACATACAAAAAAAAATGCCAATACTTCCCTTTTGCATTTCGCCGATACTCATTTGATTTAATTTGCATATTCATTTCGTGAAATCAACGACAGACACATGTCTGGTATATTTAATATTGCTCGGAGCACAAAAACACCGGACTCGCTTTACAAAGTTTTACATAATTTTGCAGAAATCGCAGAAGGATTTCTAATTAAATTTTAGTTATATTAGTTTAATTAAAGTAATTCAAAATAATAAAATTATCTAAGTGAACTGATCTACAAATATGTACTTGAATAATCGTTATATCAGCCAAACTGGACTAACCGAAGATTTTGAAAATGAAAGAATAAAGCAATATTTAAGACCTTTAGTTACACGTGTTCAATCCCGAACTTTTTACCAATTATTAAGTTTTCTTGAATGCATATGCTATTACCTTTTTGTTGTTGTAGAGGAGAGGAAACCTTGCATAGGGACCACAAGTGGAGTCTTTCTTATTCATCCCGCTCTGCCTCTCACATCTTTCCCTAACCAGGAATGATATTGGTAGAACACCAGCTAATACTTGAACAGCATCCCGGGAAAATATTCTGTAGGCACTGCAAATCCTGATTGCTCCATTTCGCTTTACGGTTTCTAGCATTCTCCTGTAGCTTTTCTCGTATAGGAGCAGCGTACAACATTATGAATCGAGCCACTGCACCCAACAATTTTTCTTGCTAAACTTCGGCCCTCCTTTATTTAGCATCAGCCTACTGACAGCCGGTGTTGTTTCTGCTGCCCGAATAGCCATTGATAGCTTTGTTTGGCATTATTTCTTCTCCTGATATGACAAATTTCGTTACCCTTATTTGTAGCCTACCAATCAGTAGTACCGGTTCTGCCTTTTTTGGCGCAGGTTCAGGTTTCTCTCTACCATCCAATTCTGGATATTGCTTCTAGCTACATTTACCTTTCTGGTAAGTTCTTCCTCCGTTTTTGCTACTACGACTACTGCCAGGTCATCAGTATATCCAAGTACAGTTACGTCTGCTGGTTGGTTGATTCTTAGAACACCATAATAGGTTATGTTCCACAGGTGCGGGCCTAACACTGATCCCTGTGGTACCCGGTTATTTATTTACATATCCTTCTCCCCCTGGGTGCTCGAGAGGTTTATAGAGCTTTCGCTGAGATAATTTCATGTAATTTGTGCGAGGTAGGTATGAATTCCTTCTTACCTAAAAGTGAATAAATGTTTTGTGTAAAAAATACATTATTCAGATTAATTAATATCTATTTCAATTAATATAACAAAAGAATATAGACGTGACTAGTGTCTTTTAAAATTAGGGGTTGAATCATTGGTTCAGTAACCAACATTATCAGTAGTTTAACTAATAAACTATCTTTAAAAACTAGAAATTAAGACAATAAATCTGGGATTTTTTCAAGACCAAAATGTTTATGCATTTTATCAATACCATTAGCTGAAAAACCTAAAGATTGATACTTTCAAATAAATGAAGTTACGAAGCAGATGTATAAGAATTAATTGAATTTCATAAGTTCCATCAAGAATGTTTCCAATTGACCTAAAGTTTAATTAACAATATCAAAGTTACACAGATTAAGCAACGTATTATGTAGGTAATATGTGATTTCGTGACATACAGCTTTAATAACTAGAATCATGAAAATGTGAAGAATAAACATAACGTTCAACGTAGGAAGCACAGAACAGTGACAAAACAGAAGATGTGTTTATAGCTGTAGTTATGGATGATAATTTTCTTTTTTTTTACTTCGTTTTGACCCAATCTGTTCATACTTGTTCTGAGTATTACCATACTAATTTGTTTGGTTTCATCATATGGAAAAAGACAATATGATAAAGATATAATTGTTTTTGTTAACAAGCAATCTTTAAAATATACACAAAGATAAAAGAATAAATGTGATGTTCTTCGTTCCTCAAGTTTAGATTCAGTAGAAAAAGTTAAACAACTATTGGTGTAGTATAGATATAATTTGGATTGGTTAGTTTCTCTAAACTCTAAATTAGTTCTAATCTTTAACTAAGATAATACAATTCTTGAAGCTAGTATAAAAATAAGATTTTAACAAGTAACAAATATTAATGATACGCACATTGAAACAACACAAATAGGTAGAGAAATCTGTTAATTTTATCAAATTTAAATATATATTATGTAACGAATTCGGTGATTTGCATGCATAAACTACGAACGTAATAATTCTCTATATTTTCCATTGGATTTCAAACGAGAAATGTAAGTAATGCTCTCGGGCTTTACAATATTAATGGGATAAAACTACGCAGGATATTCCATTCGTACTCTGTTATTTGATTATGAAAATTTCAGGATTCCTCACGTACCGGGTTTCATCATACGTGATTTACGTAGCAATAAATTACCACTCGACCTGTCCATGCACATTAATCGATCTTCCGGTATATATATACTGTATTTCCAGGAACCGAAAATCCACAAATTAATTATAATTGATAGTCGAGGATTTCTCTTAATGCAACCCATCTTTCAGTTCTAATTGTATTATATTAAATTGAAATGCAAACATAAATTCAAATAATTAATTGATAATGTAATATAGTCACTTTAATATCATGAGTTTCTACTAGTAGCATTTCTACAGAGTACATAATTTGAAATTGTAATACAATGTGAAAGTGTATAGCAAAATAATCGACTATTTTACATAATAATTCATTTAGGAATTACTATTATTAATTGGAATTGTACAATTTTGTTACTCCCAATACCTGTTAATATCAGGTAAAAGTAATAACATGAAAAAAGTATATATATTTTCTGTATATACAACATAAATTACATTTATTTATACCAATAAAATATTACTTTGATAGGTTATTTGATGTCAGGACTTAGCCAAGTATCATATATATAGATATAACTGATGGATTCATATCTACCAACTACACAAGGAAAGTATCTACTTCGAAACCACTATTCCCAATTGAATTAGTTTGATTAGGAATCAGTTTGATGAGCTACCTGACATACTGGGAGACATGTCTTCTCTTTTTCAAGATTATAACACCATGTACTGATATAACACCTGGACGTAATCACAAATAACCGAGTTTAAAGATGTTGAACTTAAGTTAGGCGAAAATTTTATGTGCAATGGTGATGAGCAAGATTTAAATGATTTGGAGACTTCAAAATATTCGGATTGGAAACTAGTTGAAAGGAATGAATTCAATTAATGTGGAAGTAGAAGATTACTTCATTATTTTGGAAGATTAAGAACTATGTTATATTACAAGTCTTATATATGATTTGGATTTAGTAAAGAACACGTCACTATAACATGTTAATCGATTGTATGACATACTTTATAAAACTGCTGGTGGCATACTTTATCTGGACTGCTTTACTAGCTAAAAATGAACCTTTCCATACAATTTCTACGAAGTTTTGATTATTATTAGTAAAAGATAGAAAGTTTTTTTATCAAATTGGAGGACGTTCAAACTAAGCTAAGCTCCATTATATCGGGGGTTCCACAAGGTAGTGTCTTGGTCCCTCTTCTAAATCATTTTCTATCAACAGACAATACAAAAATTGCAACGTTCACAGATGACATCGCAATCATTACTTCAGATGAAAATCCTATAATTGTATCTCAACTCCTTCAGGAAGAGCTGAAGCTGCTTGAGGTATGGTTTAAGAAATGGCTAAATTGAATAAATCAGTCAAAATCGGTATATATTACCTTCATCTTAAAATACGAAATACGAAATAGTCAAATATATGACCATACGAAGCAGGAACAGCTAGAAATTAAATTTAGGAAGTTGTATTAGTTACAAGGTGGAAAGTCGCAATTGACTGGAAAATAAATTGCTGGTCTATAAACTGATACTAAAACCAGTTTGAACATAGGGTATTCAATTGTAGAGAACATCAAACAATAAGATCCAAGTATTCCAATTTAAGAAACAACGAGCACCTGCGTTGTTTCTTAAATTGGTATATCAATAATATTAGACTCCACAAAGATCTTGTAATAACGAAGTAGAAGAGGTTGCCAAGGACATATCTAAGAAGTATATAGACAGACTTCATCACCAACGCCCCTGCGATCAATCTGCAGCACAACGCAGAGATCTTCAGCCCTTGGATCTTCAATTTTGATTCGCCCAACTACATAATTAATTTAATTTGTTTTCAATCAACTTTTATATTTGTTTTACTTTCATGAAAGAATAGATTATTACCTCTTATATAAATAGCATATATAATTGAATATAACAATAACAGTTATAACATTCATAAAAATAAGTATATTGATAATTTTATAATTGTAATTAAAAATGTAAATCCTACAATGAAAAATACATAATTAATTATATCTAATAGTGAATATTTACTTTAAACAACTATATCGTAATTAGCGTATATACTACGGAATATTAAAGTGTCTTGTTTTGCCAATTAATTGAATATAATGTTGCGTGTTCCAATTAGCTTAAGTTACGTGTTAATTTCGAATGAAATTGGGGGTGTAATATTAATTACACACAGTTTTGGGAAAATCGATGAAGTGTTAAGTTGATAATTGAGAAGTATGTGAAAGCGTCGAGAGTTCGTTAATGCGAAATTTGCTTAACGAAATTAGGGAATCAATCTATCCCGGGGCTTCGACCATCCCTCGCATTTGTATATAGAAGATACGGTTTTACCCGTACATTGACTTCCCATCAAGTTGCAGGGATTACAAGAATTAGCTGTGTGGAAATTAATTTTAAAAAAGGTGTAAAGATTTACTTTGATAACTCTTTTCACGCATTTTAGTAGCTAATATAAATTAATATTATTTTTGTAATGTTATCATTATATCCAGTCAAAGGAAGTAATATCAGTGTTAGGGATTGCAGCAGATATAAATAGAAAATAATATATAGTTTTATCATTACTTGAGTTCGCGCTTTCGGAACTCTATGATTGGTACTCGGGAAAGAAACATTCGTTCTGAATCATTTCCTCCTTTGCAACTTACGGTTAGGTGTTGCACCATCAGGAGTTGGTGAACACCTTCCTGTACAGTATTGGAAAGTAGGTGGAATGTTTATCAGCGACTCTGGAGATTCGGGATTCAACTGAACCCGATGTATATTCAATATATCAAGAGTATTCTTCCCTGGATACTGTTCAAAATGTCTATAAATCTTTTGATTACAAAGTACTGTTTTCTCTAAATAGAGCCTTCTCCGTTGAGTTGGGAGATTTGACACCAGCCAACTTGGGCCGGACCATGCATCAATGGGGGTAGACAGTTGATTCAGAATTCATAATTTTTAAAAATACTGCTGATACGCTAAGTTGGGACTTGTTTGAAATCATAAAACTAACAGATCCTGGTCCCCTGCTCAACATTATAATAACTACCGTACCAAAATTTTAAGCGTTTTTCCTATAACTTCCTTACTATTTGATTGGTGCAATAAAAAAATATTTAAAATAAGTATAAAATTTGTCCAACATTTTGTCAAACATTTTTCATACACACTTACTGCGGTATGAAAAAGCATTAAAGATGAATATATTTTACAACTCTAATTCCTAGTTCCTAGGTGAATTTTTTGGAATAGTCATTTCTTTTTGCATTTTATTAGATTATATTGTATGTATTTTACATTGACCATTTACCATGAAGACAAAATTAAGTTGTTTCATTTTTATTAAGAATAATTATACTTCAATCAATAATTTGTACGTAAATTATTTTTTTTTTTAATAATTAAACGGTTTTAAATTTATTAACACAACTTCTTTTTAAGGATGCATTTTCAGATTATTAATTCACGTATAAGAATAAATATTCACATTTTGATAGTTAACTTTTTGAACAAAATTGATTTTAGGTGGTTTTAAACTGATTTTTTTTTGCTTACTTTCTCATTTCCCTCTGATTCTATTCATTAAATTTTCAGTTCTCAGCATTCGGTAAATTAAAACGCCAACCTCGATCGGTCAATCAATCAGCGTCCGTCGGATATAATCACAGCTTTCATTAATACTGCGCCAATTAAATGTACGTTTTATATCGATTGGGGCAGTGTATTTTTTGTTGTCCTTTACCGTTTCTTCGTTTTCTCCTATTTTCTTTTTGAATTTACGCTCCGTTCTCCTCCCTCAGTCGTCCTTCGGATGATATCATTTTCCAATAATATGGATTTGGAGAAGGCAGCAGAGATTCGGGTCGTTCAATCACCCGTGCATATTATTTTCATGAGCGGAATTATCGAGGGGTTGTTGGTTGGTGGTGATGCTTCGGATGTTGGTGGACTTTGCAGGTTGTTCGACCCTCCCAAAGAGATGAAGTCTGAGTGTGAGAGAGAGAGCCATATCCTGTTAGTTGGTTGTGCCTTTGATGTCCTGTCGCCTGCAGGCGAAATTTTATTGGGTGGAAATTTACATTGGACCATGTGACAGACCGCACAGACGCCACCGCATCACCAAACAATTTATCATTTTCCCTTTGACCCACTCAATTCAACGTTTAGCAATAATTCAGTTTGTTAATTGCTACAGCAACAATTTTGTCACAAGAGGAAAACAACGTAAATTTTCCAACCTAAAGCACAAACTAGAAACTAGAAGATCCAAAAGATATATTCTTATGTACTTTTTTGTGTTAGACTTAAAAATTAAGTTAATATAATTAATTGGTTAGTGAAAACAAAATATAATTCTAAATATAAATAATAACTAAAATAAGGAAATTCAAAATAAATAACAAATACTCAATTCTAAATAAACAAAATAACAATAAGAGAAAGGCCAAATGGCTATCGACCATTGGTCTTTCCCCTCATGTAATAAAAGAAGTACAATCAATTTACTATAAACAAATAAAAGAGAAACTAAATGATATAAAAATGCAGTCTCTGGTAAAGGGATGAACATAATTATAGTGAAAATAGATACTGGAATAGGCTGAATGTTGGATTATTTAGTAGAGGTTGATGGATTTTGAGGGATAAAAAAAACTAGAGAAAGAGATATTGCTGTTACAGAAATGGATGAATATGAAGTGAGAGATATAGATGTTACTGCAAACTTTGAAGATGAAGTAGAAGATATCTTCATATTCCCGCAAAGAATCTAGGTATTTTAAGTAACAAGTCATAAAATTAAAGAGTCAGGGTTTATGTTGTACGATGAATTCTTCTTTGAGTGAATTTGAAACAAATTTGTATGTTTGTTGAATTACTAATAAAATAAATATTATTAAGATATTATATTCTTATTTGTACTTGTTAGGTTTATAAAATCATCTTCCAAACTTTCATAAGTACGTGTTTCATAACAACGTCTTTATTTTAAAAAAAATGTGAAAAAGAGGTTTTTCTGAAATTTCAATTGATGTAAAAACAGAATAAACAAAACTGAAGATGTTTTACGAAGAGATCTGTGAACAAAGGTCAGGTCTATATTTTCGTTGGGTTTCTTCCTTTTTTTAAACATTCAATGTGAAGATGTATTTTGGTGGAAACAAGGACTTTCTTTTTTCTGAGAAGAGGAAAACCTTGCATGGTGGACCATGGTGGAATCGTGTTACTGTGAGATTCTTACCTACCAAAAATCTCTCCTCTTCTTCATCAGCGTATAGGTCCTGTTTAGTGTTACTGCTCTGAAATGTTGATTGTCTCACCTGTTAGTCCTGTTCATTGTTGGCTTCCACTGCCATTTTCTTCGTTCGCAGCAGTTTGCTGACAGAATTCTGCGGTGTAAGTACAGCCCCTAGATTTGTTTCAGTGGAAACAAGGAGTTATGAAAGCCATTCGGTCCTTCCTTAATTGCAATTTAGCTGAGACGCAAGAAATATGCAGCACTTTGCCAGAAATTACAGAATGTGTAGTGTTCTTCTATAATTTCTAGTGAGTGAGTTGTTAAATTCTCACCTCTTTTTGCCATTTGTTGATTGCTTAACATGCTAAATTCATTTGTCAATAAAAAAAAAACCTCTAAATTCACAATAAAACACACACTGTCAATGCAGTTATTTGATAATGATTATTGAAAATATCGAATCGGCTTATGCAATAAATCATGTACATGAAATAGATTGAATTGGATGTTAATAATATTGCGTGCATATTTTTGATCGTGCTTCAAAATGTAATCGAAGCATAAATATGTACGCGTCGCTGAACACACCTGTGCGTATGACATTTTGGGTGTACAATTAAATTTTAATCACATATGAAAATATGTAGGCTAATTACATATTGATCTCGAACGACGGTAATGAGCAATTAACTACATTAATCTACTCTATTTTACTATTGATTTATAGTTTTCCTGTTTATTGGAAAATTTTAATTTGTAATTACAATAAAATTTAATCAGATATATAATTTAATTAGATGATTCAATTTTATTACATTTTTAATTGAAAAATTTTCATATCAATTTATAACTTATTATATTTTGTGTAATCTTACAGCCGAATGATCGCTTAACTCTTAAAAGTTACCAAACATTAATATTATAATATTATAAAAAAATACTACCAATAATTCTTCTATATAACGTAATATATTGACCAGTTAGAAAAAAAAACAAAATATAATTGCAAATATAAAACCAAACATAATAATAAAAAAAGATGGCCAAAGGGCTATTGACCATTAGTCTTTCAGCCCAGGAATATTATGTACAATGTAGAAACTATTATTAAAAAAGCATCCTCTGGGAAAGAACATAATTTTGGGGATAATAGATATAAGAGTAGCGTAAATCTGGGATACTTATATTTAGGAGGGGTTGATGGATTTCGAGGGACACAAACTTTGGAGAGAGCGGCTAAATTTGAGTCTTTTGAGATGTATTTAAGGGAGAGGCAGAGGTATCTATCGAGGAGAGGAACAATTTTGATTTTAGAATGGAAGTCATTCGGAGGATTATGAAGCGGGTTGTTTGGATGCCGGATCCTGATGAGGATACGAAGGGAGAACGTTCGAATACGGAGAGACTTTTCTGCACAGGGTTTCGGCCGTGGGAGAGAATGGGGAAAACATATTCGAGGATTGGACTTCAGATGGATTCATGGATGGATGTATTACATATGACGGATATTGCAGAACTACGAAATGTTAGGGATCGGAAATGACAGGATCTTGTCTTAATTTTGGATTTGAGTTCTTTTAAATAGGAGTTAAGGTTGAGTTTTAGATCTAGCAGGATTCTTAGGTTTTTTACGGAGGGTGACGTGTAGATGGGAAGATTACCAAAAGTAATATGGGGAGAGGCTGATATAATACGGTGGTAGGTGGTTTTGGGAAGTTTTATTTTTAGACGTTATTTGTTGTTTTTGAAGGTTTTGGATAAGCATAATAATTCTTATTATTTTGGTAATTTCTAAAATGTTCATTTTGGGTGTTTTTAATGAAAATTTAGAACTGATGTAATACCAACTTAACTATTAACAATAATAAAACGTAGATTATAAAATATTTAACAAAGAATTATCGTATTTTGTAGACAAAATTAATTGTACTAAAAACTTAATAAAAGTACTGAATATTATTCAGTACTGCTTTTTAAATAAATATCTGCTTTTTCATAACTTATTGTGCTTTTACGTATCTAATTCTGTGAATTTGTGATTTTGTATAAAGTAATTACAATATTAATATAGAAATACAAAGAAAAAGAACTATTAAAACTTTTGTCAGGTAAAATACATCATGAATAACTGCATTTCGTAGATGATATTCATTATAATATAAATATAATGCAACTGCTGAAAATTATTCATGCTGTTGCATAAATTCATGGCGTCTGCTGTATTATTTTTCAAGAGAGAAGCATCGAATATACTTTATCTTCTGGACCTCTTTGATGTCCAACGCGCGCCGTTCCCTCCGATCTATATTATTGCTGTGAGAGTGCTTCCAATGCAAACACTCTCTCGAAATATTTATTTACTGCAAATGAGTACACAGACTGCCTACATCATCGTGAATTTCCATTGAGAATGGTAAAGCGAAAAACGCAAGTATAGCACAAAATAAATGGATTTACTTTAAACTTCCGTACTCTTAACAGGCATTTTTAGAAGATTCATGAAACGTCGAAATATTTGCATATATCTAAACATGAATTACACATAATTTCAAATACATATTGTTACCATTTTCTATCAACTTAGATTTATACAAATAAAATGTATTTCATTCTTGATCATTAATTTCCATGACCAAAACAGTTTTGAATGTTCAATTTAGTTGTAATAATCTTAAAGCTTAAAGTAGATACTATACTTAATAAAGATAACTTTACTCGGTAGATGCTTTTTGGGTTTTTGAACAAATCGAAAATATGAACATTTTTCATATTTTACTTATACAGTGGTACCTCGACATACGAGTTTAATTTATTCCGTAACCTTGCTCCTATATCAAATTGCTCGTATCTCAAAGCAATGTTTTGCTCGGTGGCTCGTATCTCAAAACACACGTATATTAGAGCACTCGTATATCGAGGCACCACTGTAATATGATCTAAAATTGAATTCTGATTTCGAATAACTCGTTTGATATCAAATGTTTTTATTTGTTTCTCTAACTATTATAATAAATATTGATATTTTTAGAAAAGAAAGGAAATTATTGTTTAAAATGAAGAGTTAATAATACTTTCGTTGAAAGAGACCTGAAAATATCTAAAGCAAATTTCTATTTTTGATTATTTATTCGTAGAGAATTGCTTCGGCGTAATTCGGTTAATTTTAGATTCGCTGTATATGGAACAAATTAATATTAAAACGATGCAACGTCGAATGCAACGTGTGCATTCCGTTAATCAATGCACCCACCGTATTTCCAAAGCCATGACTCGAGGCAAACTTTCCTAATGAACTGGCTGCTAATTAGAAGGAAATAAGGAGAGCTTTAACCGTCAGCTATATACATTTACTAAAGAATTATCCGCAAACAACAACAACAAGCCCTTTTTTGCTCATCACTGTTTGACGGATCAAAAACAATAGAAAATTTACAACAAAAAAATATAAAGAACAAAGGCAAAACAAACGCTTTATACCAAAACTATTTCCGATTGAGTAAATTTCTGCATCAACATGTTCGTATATGTACGTTCCATTTCAATCCTCCCTTTAAAACAAAATACAACGCAATACAAAAATAATAAAGCAATTGTTCTCGGATCGACAACGGACGAAGCTAACTATTGATTGATACTGCCATGGCAAACAATTGCTGACACACGAAAATCGAACTGTTCGTTACTAGTTGTCTTTTTTTTATAGTTTCGTCGTGTTACAGCAATCAACGAAAAGCCATAAACGTACTAAAAAAAATAAAAAATAAAATGAAGTATCGATTGTTGTTTGTGGCGTAAATTGTGTCTATGCTACCACTCGATTTAAATTACGCTTTTCCACAATCATTTCCATGTATATTTGTAATTTAGTTTGAAGATAATTACAGGCCGAGCGATTCGTTAATTTGATGTCGATATTACATTTCAAATGGAGTGGGCGTTGGATTTTAACGATCCATTAAAAAATGTAACCGCAGGGATCATATCACTTAAATTTTATATTTCCGATTATAACTTTATTTCACTCTGAAATAGGGGCTATAAAAATATTGTCGAATGTAGATTACTGAAATTTCTTGAAAGTTTTATACAGCATAAACTTTATTAATGCAACATTAATTAGATATATTATCAATATAAAGCAAAATTTAACGATCGATTAAATAACCAGTTGTATTTAAGCTAATTTCCTATAAATATCATATGAATCTTTCAATTACATGTTCAATACAGCAATTAAAATAATAATAACAGTGTTTACATCAATCACAAAAAATATAATATCAATTTAGAAATATAAAGAAAATGTAATGTAATTGCTGCAAACGGCTATTGACCATAAGTCTTTCTGTCTGAAAATAATGTGCAAAAAATATATTATTTTAAAAAAACAATGATTAATATAACAGTAAACATTGGAATTTCATATAATTATGTCATGAATCTTTCAATTACATGTTTAATAAATCAATAATCAATGTTGGTTCATTAACTGTAATTATGTTTTCAATATAAACCGAGAATCAATTACCGTTTAGATAACTTCATCCAATTAAGACATGAACCTTTCAAGTCCATATTCAACGGAGCAACGATCTATATAACAATTGATATTGAACTTTCATGAAATTATTGTATCGCAAAATATGTATGTTTTCTATATAAGCCGAAATCTAACAATCTTTACGATAACTGCATACAATTAAGGCTTGAATCTTTCAAGTACATATACTTGTTTAACGAGACATTGATTGATTTAACAATCTTGAAAAGTTATAGAACGGTTTTCAATATAATTTTAATGACCTTACGTAAAATATCTCAAAAATAATTGGTACACCTGAAATATATTGGATAGAGTAATGAAAAATATTATAAACATTGAGTTATAACGCTATATATAACATTAAATGGGTCTACTGTTACTGTTTACCAACATCCAAAATCTAATAAAATGTTCGCGATAACGAATGTCGGGATAATGGATGACGGGAATTTGATATAGTCGGGATAATAGATGTCGGGAATTCCAAACAGTCGGGAAAATGGATGACGGGAATTTGATGCAGTCGGGCTAACGGATGTCGGCAATTCGAGCGTCGGGACTTTGAGCGGGACCGACATTAAACATAATTTTTAATTATACAATTCCATGTATTTTTATATCATATTAAGTTATATTCTACATGGAAATCTATCAACTAATGTACATAATTCTATTAAAATATGCTTTTATACTATAATTAATTAGTTATTTAGTTATTAATTAGTGAAATATTTAAAATAATGAATAGGTAAAGTAAAAATTAAATATAATTCATTAACGGATATTTCTAAACGAAGCAATAATTATCAATTACAGAAGTTGCAAACTTTGTACTTTTTAGCGCACTTTTTATATTGTTAAATCATAATTGAATAAATCACGAAAAGAATATATAATAGATTATGTTTACATTTTCAGTGCTTGTCTTTTTTTATAATTAGAGTAACATTTATTGCAACAACAACTACAAAAAATGTAAACTCAATACAATAGTAATAAAAAAAACAAAGAAATAAAAAAATAAATTTAGTGCTATTCCTACAAAGGGCTATAAACCATAGGTCATTTTGTCCATCCTTTTTCTATATAATAAACTAACATTTTTATATAACTGTAGCTTATTAAAACACTTTATGACTTTGTTAAATTAATTATAAAACAATTTAAACTTTTAACATTAAAAAAAAATAGAATAAGTCATAATTATTTCTAAAAATTTTGCATTTCTAAATGAAATAATTATGTATTTGTATATATTGCTCAATTTAAAGAATCTTTATACATGTATTTTATACAAAAAACTAATAAACAGTTAGTTAACTACCTGACTGTTAATCTACATGTTATAGTTTAACATTCAATTCATATTTAAGGAACGTTTATAAGACGAAACTTGATCCTTACAAATACTTTTACTACAAGTAATGATAACTTAATCGAGCAAGTCATCATTAAGTAACTGATTGAAATATTATAGTTTAACAATCAGTATTTAAGTTACTTTTATCAAATGAAACTTGGTTCTTTCAAATACGTATACATTTTCGATCAATTCGAATAAATAATCATTACGTAACTGCTGCACATTACTCAATTAAAATCTTACATAAATTCACAATGATATCAATTACCCATCGATTAATTACTATACTTTGTAAGACCTTCTTCAAGTACAAAATCCTTGATACATTTCCATGCATTTATAATCTAAATTATTAATCAATTACTATTCATGAATTACCATTACTTTGTATGTGTTTCTTGATTTAAAGAATTATTATTTTCACATATGCATATGTGTAAATATAAAGTAATGAACAATCTTTTGTCAAATTACTTTCGATTCTTCCAAATACGTTCACATTTCAGGACAAAGCAATTCATCATTATGTAACTGCCGCACATTACCTGATACAATCAACATTGGTTTTGTGTTGGATAATAGATTGGTGTAGTTCCATGAATATTTATATTACACATTGTATTTATAAACCAGACTTGTAAACAATCCATTTCAATATTATCGATGTACAATTACAATAGCAATGTTTTCTGTAACGAAAAATTGGCCTTTTTTAGAAAATGTTATACAATGCGATGATAATTATTGATGTAACAATTACAAACAATAGTTATTTTAACTAGAAAACGAATTTAAAAGTATTTCTCAATGAGACGACAATTTTTTCACGCGCAAATTGAAATACGAACGAAACAATTGACAATTACGTAACTGTCGCTCGTGACCAGACACAATGTAAAATGCGTAACGACAGTTTTCACGACTTCAAATCCCCCCCATTTCGAAGCAGCCCGAAATTGGATTCATTAAATCGAAATTGACACGAGAGCTCGTTCCATCCATTTGTTGCTGTTTTTTTCTTTCTATCCAAATTCAACCGAAAGCTAATCGAGGGTAGCTGTTAAATTAAATCAATATTATTCGAACGTAATTCTTTGCATCACAAATATTTAATCATACGCTTATTTAATCTATGTTTGTTTAATCTAATTTAGGTTACAGTCTGAATATTGAACGTATTTTAATGAAAAAATAATTGGGAAGTCCTTATTAGCTAGTAATCATAAGTTAATTAACGTGAATTAGTAAATATTTGTTTTATATACGATACATAACGAATTACGTGTTGTATGAACAAATACTTTGCAAATAGAAGTAAAAATACATAGAGGAATAAAAAAATAATCATTTTTCATAAAGAAATATTAGGTAGTGTAGTATATTTCAGCTTTATTTTGCTTACAAGATTAATTTTATAAAATAATAAGTATAACAACAAATTAATCAAGAATATATTCTCCAACATTATTTACAACCTTTTCCCGCCTATCGACCAACCTGTTGATGACGTCTCGACAAAAATCTTCTTTATGTAAGTTGAATAAGTAGGTAAGACTGTTTTTGAGATCTTCATCATTGGCGAAGATTACGACTCTCATTTGGTCCGGTATGGATCGGAAAAGTTGATAATCCTTTGGCATAAGGTCTAGAGAGTATGAGGGATTTGGTGTAACCTCCTATTCGATATGATTTTGGACCTCTATGAGGTTTTTACGGAGTATAGACGCGAAGAAGGGTTACTTGATCACGTCGATCAGCCCTTTTCTGCCGAGTTTCTTCGTTCACGCGGTGAAAATTGACGATATAGCCTTCATTCTCGACAGTCTTTTTCGTCTCTAGTATTTTCCAGTAGATCACACCTTCACACTACAACCAAACTCAAATCTCTTTATCATATGAAGATCTTACTAAGCTTGGTTTTGGTGTGTTTTCTGATCTTTTCATTGCTCCATCCGCACTTTTCATTTGCTTCATATTAACGTAAAGATATTACTTTTCATCACCGGTGATAATTCGGTATAAAAATCATCAATTGTTGATCATAATAAAAGGCGAAATAGAGCAGTAATCGTTTTTTTTGCCTCCTGTAACTTTCATTTCAAAAGGCCTAAAGTTGATTAAAATTTACTAATTCCAAAAATCAAAGCAAAATCCATAAATCAATGAGAAAAGAAAATAATATAGACTCTTTAGTACTTGGTAAGATATTTGCCAAGTAACTTGAAATAATATTTCTATATGAACATATTTATTCTATAACAAATTAAGATACTTGCTACGTAATTCAAAGTAATATTTCTATAGAAAACTATGTATAGAACAGTGTGAAAATACATTTCAAACACTGTACAAAAACATAAAAAATATAGATTACATAGTAAATGACTTGAAAATACTCATTACTTTATAACTTCTCAAGTGGCATGTGTAATCTTAATTTAATTAATTTTAATGAAAAGATTATATAAAAATTAATATTTACTAATATAAGTAAAGATGTGTTACTTGACAAGTAACTTTAAGTAACATTTTTACAGGAACATACATGACATATTCTACGATAAAATATATTGTATGATAATTATGAAAACTATAGACTAGGCTATATTTATCAAGTACAGCCTAATTAAATATACATTACATAGTAACAAGTGATATGTTCCATCTTTACTTTATTAGATTGTACTCTATTATTTTGAAGATGCAGATATTAAAAGTCAATATTTATTACATAACTCTAAAATATATTTACATAGCTGATCAAAAGTGAGTTTCACTACGTGAATTGACATTTGGCAAGTAAGCAAAAGTAATATTTCAAACAACATAATTCTACGGTAAAAGGAAGTACTTTTCAAAGTATGCTAATTATAATAACTACATATTATGCAATATTTACAAATTACAGCTTCATTAGTAAATGGCTGGAATATGTACATAATATTGTAACTTCTCAAGTTACAAGTGCCATCCAAAAAACAGTTAATATTTGTTAATCATAAATAATAAAACCCTATAATTATGATTACACAATAGAGTAAAAGTGAAGTATTATTATTACTTGGCAAGTTATGTGGTAAGATCAAATACATTCCGAATAAATAAGTATAATAATATAAACTATATCCAATTTAGTTAATAACTTTGACAGAAGTAATATCAGTAACTTTTATAATCATTACTTTAGAAAATTACTTTCTAAAATTATATCATTTGGAATCATAATACAAATTTGATAAATGAATGAAAATATCCAATACGTATTTTATTTACATAACTATTACAATAAACGTTATTATTTGAATATAAATCAATGTATTTCCATTGTAATCAAAATTCAATATTCTTATTATTGAGACTACAACTAAATCATTTATTATTCGATTTAATTTACCTCCTATAAACCGAAAACTTCTACCTGGGTCGCATCCCCTATTGAAAATACTCATTCAACAAGTTCCTTTTATATAATACAAAATGCGAGTATAGATTAATCACTTGCTCCATTCATAAAAATGTAATATTTGATTTGATTCACAAAACTCCACAGAAAGTATCTTTTAAACTTTCTCGATAATCCATTTGTATCAAGAAAAGAAAACACAATTCGTAAAGTTATATTTCGCATTGCCAATTTTTTCTTCAATTTCATCAAATAAATATCAAATCAAATCAAATAAAAAAAAACAATTTCAGAATTAATTAATAACTCCTAATTTCATGATAATCCATTTATATCCAATAGGCTAAATAGAAATAAAGTAAAAACGCTTTTTTATATTAAAAAAAACAATAAAAATTATTAGAAAATACAAAATTTGTAAAAAGAACAGAAATTACTCCATGTAAAAGGTAACATAGTTTATAATATTATTATTGCTTTGTACATAATATTTAATACCTAGAAGTTATTACAATTGTTAACACAAATTAAATTTAAAGTAAAATATCATACAAAGATAAATAAAGTAAGTGAGAGTATAGTTAATCAAATGTAATGCAGCTTATACTGAAACACAGTGCAAACAGTTTTGTCTTTAATGGGATTAGGAAAGATTCTACAAGTAATACCACTATACTATTTGAACAAGGATTCTCTAAAGACCGGAAATTTCGAAATGTTGCGTGTTTGAATGCGATACTAGTATTGTGTCATCCATTTATTACAGTAAGTAGAGGTCAGGGTTTACAAAAATTGGGTCGAGGTTAATAATGCAACAAAATAACTCAAACATATTTGTAATTAGATACGTGAGTTATAACATCTTTGTTCAAAATTAGACAATTAATTGTGAGATATAATATTGTGGTTGGTGCACACAATTCAAAGTAAGTTTCTGTAAGTTAAATGCGTTTTATGCTCCAAAAAATTACTTCAATAATTAAGTTAAGATTTACTTCTTTTTAAAATGTTTATTTCTGTTTATTATTTAAACAGTGACAGGTGATAGGTGACAATAACTAAGTTTGTGCAGTGAACTAAAAGTAGTAGTCTGTGCTGGACAGCATGAAAAGACAGGCCATAATTAGATACAAAATGAATATTTAGATAGAAGTTGAGGGTGCAGCAGGAATTTGCGCCCACGGTTTGATGATGCGCTGCTCCTCATCGGCATTAAGATTCACCGTGGGTCAACTAAATTTGCATTGCAAACATCGCTGACGTCTTTGCCTCGTGCACGTCATTTCCCTTTCTGCAAAACATTTCCGGATTCCGCTTAAATCCCCGGGGATTCCAATAAACCCATTGGCGTTTATATACGTTTATATATTGATTTTTCGTTATATCTCAGTAAATATTTAGTTTCCTTCATAAAATACACAGTTTATATTCTCAAAATTAATCCTATAAAAGTTATCTTCAGAAAGATTTTATTCAGATAAATATTGTTTGTATTAAAAATTTTATAGCATAATTACTCAACACAATTCATTAAAAATAAACGCTAAATATTATAAGAAATTACATTAAAAAACCTTTTTCTAAACGAATAATTTTCCTACAAACGTATCAACATAAACTAATACACCGAATAGTCCGGGTACACCGTTATACTAGACTATAAAACCGGACTAAACGAGGATTTATATGCATGCAAAAATTATTTAAACAAAACGGAACTTTGCTATAAAATGAAGAAATAATAATGTGGAATATTCGAGTTATTGCTTTATTTTCAATTAATTCGATATTACAAAACTATTTTAGTATTATTTACATAAAGAATCGGTGATAAAACATGAAAAATAATTCGACCTAAATATAACGTTTTCAACTCGGCCTCTTCTGTCATTTATTGAAAATATTTCTTTTTTTTTAAATTTAAATAAAAATTTAGAATACATTCCTTACATTTAAGAGTTCGTAGTCTCTCCTCTCTCAAAAGAAAATTATTAATAAGTAACATATCTAAGTCAACATTTAAGGTTTAATAAGGATCATCATAAATTTGATGTGAATTACACAAAAAATAAGAGTCAAAATATATATTCCCTTAATCTTTATGTAAAATTCACTTAAGATGCAATTTTTATCTTTTTTATATATATTCATTCATAAGCTAATAGAATAATTACAATATCCTATAATTTCATGTAACTTTTTGCAGCTACTTGTAGTTTCCCGATGTTCTATGTTGTTTCATATAATATAAGTAACTTTATGTAGTTTCTGATAGTGTCATATGGTTTTATCCGATTTCATTCAGTTTCATGTAGTTTCTACTAGTTTATTAAATAGAAATTGTAATTATATCAGGTGTTATATAATCCAATTTATTTCTAATATATTCTTGTAACATCTTATACTTTCATATAATTTCATCTAACTTTTGGTAATTTCCTTGTGTCTCAATTTGTATTTTCATAGAATTTCAAGTAAATTCAGGTAGTTTTATATAATATAAGTAACTTTATGTAGTTTCTAATAGTTTTATACGGTTTTATCCGGTTTCATTCAGTTTTATGTAGTTTCTACTAGTTTATTAAAAAGAAGTTGTAATTATATGAGGTTACAAATTATATTTGCAACAAATAATCCTATTGATTTCTAACATATTCTTGTAACATCTTACAATTACATATTATTTTATGTAACTTTTTGCAACTACTTGTATTTTCCAGGTGTTCCATGTAGTTTCGTATAATTTCAAGTAAATGCAGGTAGTTTCATATAATATAAGTAACTTCTTATAGTTTCATAGGTTTTGATCCAATTTCATCCAGTTTCATGTAATTTCTAGTAGTTTATTAATAAGATGTTGTAATTATATAAGGTGTTAGAAGTAATCATATTGATTTCTAACATATTCTGAAATAGTGTTGTAACATCTTACAGTTTAATTTAATATAAGTAATTTCATACAGTTTCTTATTGTTTCATACGGTTTTATCCGGTTTCATCCAGTTTCATGTAACTTTTTATAGTTTCCTGATGTTCCATGTAGTTGCATGTAATTTCAGGTAGTTTCATATAATATAAGTAACTTCATGTAATTTCTAATAGTTTCATACGGTTTGATTTGATTTTATGTAATTTCTGGTAGTTTATTAAAAAGAAGTTGTAATTATGTGAGGTGTTACAAATAATCCTAATGATTTCTAACATATTATTGTAACATCTTACAGTTACATATAATTTCATGTAACGTTTTGCAGCTACTTGTAGTGTCCTGGTGTTCCATGTAGTTTCATATAATTTCAAGTAAATTCAGGTAGTTTCATATAATATAAGTAACTTCATGAAGTTTCTTCTTATTTCATACGGTTTCATCCAATTTCGTATAATTTCTAGTAGTTTATTAATAAGAAGTAGTAATTATACAAGGTGTTAGAAGTAATCGTATTGATTTCTAACATATTCTAAAATATTGTTGTAACATCTTACAGTTTCATATTATTTGAAGCAAATTCAGGTAGTTTTATATAATATAAGTAATTTCATGTAGATTATTATTGTTTCATATGGTTTTATCCGGTTTCATCCAGTTTCGTGTAATTTCTAGTAGTTTATTAATAAGAAGTAGTAATTATACAAGGTGTTAGAAGTAATCGTATTGATTTCTAATATATTCTAAAGTATTATTGTAAAATCTTATAGTTTCATATAATATAAGTAACTTCATGTAGTTTCTTAAAGTTTCATTCGGTTTGATCCGGTTTCATGTAATTTCTAGTAGTTTATTAATAAGAAGTTGTAATTATACCAGGTGTTACAAGTAATCGTTTTCTAACATATTCTAAAATATTCTTGTAACATTTTACAGTGTCATATAATTTCAAGTAATTTCAGGTAATTTCATACAGTGTCATAAGTTTCATCCAGTTTAATACAAAATATCAGTAAGACCTCGGTCGTTAGCCCTTTGGCCCAATAAAGATGTTAAAATATATTTGAATTTAAAATAATTGAGATTAAAAGCGATTCAATAGATGTAAAAAGAAATAAAAAGTATTCGTTGATACACAGAAACTTGTTTGTAAATATTTCATTGAGGTTCCATTAACTGCTTATTAATATTTCAGGTGCACACACAATTTGACCGTAATAAAAGCAAACCATTACTTTAATTTACGACAAGAAGCAAACATCAGCAGTCTCACGAAAAAAAACCGTGGGGTCACACGCATATTAATTAGCTAGATTACGGGAAATTGATTAAAACGGCGCCACACAGAGTACACATTCCATTAACGAGACGCAAACAATCCATAATGCAATTGTCCGTGTTGATCCTTCCAAGATTTTCTTGATATTTTTTTGCTCTCTCGATCTAAATGGATGAATTTCATCATCAACATTTTCTGCAATTAATTTAAATGATATTACAGTTTCTTCTGCATCGCTGAGAAACTTTTCCAATCAGAACTCTCCGCTTTCGAGTTTCATAATTGCTGGATAATTCAGTTTCCCTCGGGACGCGGCACCGACACAATCCGGTTTTAATGGACGTTCATTCGACAAGGACAGTGGATAAAGTTGCTATCGGACATTATCAGGATTATATAATCCGGCCATCCTTTACATTCAAATTAATTTAAGGCCTAACAAAAAGGTTGGAACATCATGAAAATCTACGTTAAGCCATGCTTTGAACCGTAAAAGTGAATCAAATGAAATCGGAGAAAATCAGACAATGCGTTGAAACAATGAAAGTTTGATTTATGAAATTAGTTCATTAGTTAAGTTATTCAAGAAATACGAACATCAACATTTATATGAAATTTATAATATTCCACACATTCCTAAACTCAATTATTCCAATCATTCTTTAAACCATAGTTTAGAACATTCAATTGTCTATTTCCATCAAGAATTGAAGTTTCAAGAGGTAAGAACTTTGATCATTAGAAAAGTGCGAATAATGTCAGCTTTCATTCGAATGTATTCTTGTTTTATAATCTTCAGCAATAACAAATAAAAAACACAAAAAAGTCGATTGCTGCTAAATGCTATTGATCATAGATCTTTCTGCCCTAAAATTTACATTACAAGGAAAATTCGAAAGAGAAACTGTAATTATTCATTGTGGAACGAAATGCCTTTAAATGAAAATATGAATACCAACTTTCATGAAAAAATAATAAGTAAACTCATCAAGATTTTACATGGTTTGTTTTTGAATTGTGTTTCTTTATTACTGTTAAAAGTTAATTAGGAAATGCTGACTCTCTTGTAATTAAAAGGCTGTTATCAACGATTATGCGAAAAGCAAAAGTAAATCTGTAATTAAATGAATAGCAGGTCCTGATTTAGCAAAACTTTGTTTCTTGACTGAGTTGTACGTTGGCAAACATTAGAATTTTAAACGCTGATGTTCTTCAAAATGAAATACAAATATTAACTTTCATACTAAATACATTTTTTTCTAACTCTTTATATGAATGTTACAATAATTAAGATTATTATTATATATTGTTTTTTATTCTCTTTGTATTTCTTCATTTCATTGCATTGAATTTTTTATTTTATTCGTTGTTGCAATAAATTTTATAATCATATTATATTTGTATATAAAAAAGAGCAATCATTAACTAATTCCAATAATATATATACTAATTATTTTAAAAAAAAATCAGATCTTAAGGCGTAATTTATATTTATAAATTATACCATATATGTGTGCGTTTTGTACATGATAATTATTTTCTTGAATGTATGTAAAAATATGTATACATAAACTTAGTTTCAATACTTGAGAAGCATTAGATCAGATGTAAGAAGTTGAGGCTTCTATAGATTCCCAAAGGCGGTGTTGCCTTTTCTTCTGAAAGTTGTTACATCAAGAAGATGGGGCTTCGGTGGATTCCAGAAGTGCTTAATTTTTTCTATAAGATTCTTTAATAAAGTTAACATTTTTCCTAAAAAATTCTATATATTTAGTGAAAAGTAATCGATTCAATTTTCAAACGCTAAATATTATACATCAATAGCATCAAGCATCAATAAGAATGGTTAAAAATTACTATTTGAACTATTAGGCACATTTTAATAGATTCCCAAAAGCTCTTATAAAATTCTTAGACAAAGAAATCTAAACTGATTGATATATTTATATGTATTTAGTGAAGAGTCAATCGATTATGTTTATTCATAAGAATTTGAGGTTTGTATAGATACGTAAAGTGTTAAGTTTTGTTTTATAATATTATAATGCAACATTTCTAAAAGAATCTCGCATAGTTATGGTCATTAGACTTATTATAAATACTATACAAACAAATATAGTTGTAGAACAATTCATTTAGCTCATATATACATATTCAAAATGCAAGATGGATTTTGTCATGCTTGATCAGACAATACATAGACTTAATTTTAGGATCAATATAATTACTAAAAATCTACAGATTTAATTACACATAAACTAAGTTGATGGTGATATTTGTTAAATGTAGAAATTATGCGAGAAAAGTTTATCTTTGCTTTATTGCAAAGGATATTTACTATAAACTAATCGAATTCATGTAAGATAATCCAAAGAGTAAATTAGAACAAGTTGGAAACCAATGAAGATCATACGAAACATTGATAGATCAATAGATATTCAAAGGCTGTATTTGTTCCTTCAAAATTCTAGGAAAATTTTACATTTACCTTGATAACAACATTTGCATGCTGATTATTTGATAAAAATCAATAAATTTATAATAAATAGAAAAGAAAAAACAATATTCTTAAAAGCAAAAACTGTAATAGATTTCAATAATATTTGTTCACTGCAGAAATTATGCGAGAAAAGTATATAATTGCTTTATTACACTAATTAGTGTGATATATATTTGCTACAAGAAACGATTTCATATTAAATTATACATATAGTATGAGTTTTAATAGTTAAATAAAATTAATCAAGATTCTTCATTATGAAGCTTCGAGATATTCCAAATATGATATTCTTTTACTGGAGAATTTTTTTGAGAAATGTTTATATTTACTTTGTTACAAATATTCGTATGAAGAATATTTCCTGTAAAGTAACGGAATTGATGTAAGATTATGCATAGACTAAGTTACAACAAATTTAGAAGCAATGACCTAGATCATCTACAAGTTATTGACTCTTCGATAGATTCCAAATATCATATATTTTTGCTGGAGAAAATATGCGAGAAAAATTTATATTTACTTTATTTCAAATATTCGTATGAAGAATATTTGCTGTAAAGTAAGCGAATTGATGTTAGATTATCTATAAGTTACAACAAGTTGAGAAGCAATGACCTAGATCATCTACGAAAGATTGACTCGAAGCGTCAAAAACGTACAGTAAAAGACAAATTATGCGAGAAAAATGTATATTTACTCTGTTACAAATATTCGTAACAAGAATGTTTGCTGCAAAGTAAACGAATTGATGTTAGATTATCCATAGACTAAGCTACAAATTAAGAAGCAAACACCTAGATCATCTATAAGAAGTTGACGTTTCGATAGATTCCAAATATGATATTTATTTATTGAAGAAATGTTTCAAGAAAAGTTTATATTTACTTTGTTATAAATATTCGTATGAAGAATATTTGCTGCAAAGTAAAGGAATTGATGTTAGATTATCCATAGACTAAGTTACAACAAGTTGAGAAGCAATGACCTAGATCATCTACAAAAGGTAGACGCTTCGATAGATTCCAAAAACGATATTTTTTTACTGAACAAATTATGTGAGAAAAATGTATATTTACTCTGTTACAAATATTCCTAATAAGAATGTTTGCTGTGAAGTAACGGATTTGATATAAGATTATCCATAGACTAAGTTACAAACTAAGAAGCAAACACCTAGATCATCTATAAGAAGTTGACGTTTCGATAGATTCCAAATATGATATTTATTTATTGAAGAAATGTTTCTAGTAAAGTTTATATTTACTTTATTACAAATATTCGTATGAAGAATATTTGCTGTAAGGTAAGGGAATTGATGTAAGATTATCAATAGACTAAGTTACAACAAATTTAGAAACAATGACCTAGATCATCTACAAGTTATTGACTCTTCGATAGATTCCCAATATCATATTTTTTGCTGGAGAAAATATGTGAGAAAAATGTATATTTACTTTATTACAAATATTCGTAACAAGAATGTTTGCTGTAAAGTAACGGAATTGATGTAAGATAGACTAAGTTACAACAAGTTGAGAAGTAAAGACCTAGATCATCTACAAAAGGTTGACGCTTCGATAGATTCCAAAAACGATATTTTTTTTTACTGAACAAATTATGCGAGAAAAATGAATATTTATTCTATTATACATATTCGTAACACGAAAGAAGCAAACACCTAGATCATCTATAAGAAGTTGACGTTTCGATAGATTCCAAATATGATATTTATTTATTGAAGAAATTTTTCAAGAAAAGTTTATATTTACTTTGTTACAAATATTCGTATGAAGAATATTTGCTGTAAGGTAAGGGAATTGATGTAAGATCATCCATAGACTAAGTTACAACAAGTTGAGCAAGCGATGACCTAGATCATCTACAAGAAGTTGACGCTTCGATAGATTCCCAAAGGCGGTATCGCTTCCACAGAGCAAATCCTACGAGAAGAGTTGTTATTTGCGAGGATCCCTGAGGGCGGGAGAGCCGCAAAAATGTACTTGAGCCACGCAATTGTTGCGAGCATCAAATTATCGATTTTGCGACGCGAAATGCGTTCGAGGGCGTACGGATTACGCTCAGCCGATGGCATAAAGGGACATATATATCAATAGGAATGCGTGTCAAAGAGAAATGTTAACCCAGGGAAAAGAAGCGGGATAATACCAGACGCGAAATAGTAATACTAATAATAAATTCTAATAAAATGTGGAAATAGGAAAGATGGGTGGATGAGGAGGAGGTGGAGGATGTCGTAGGGCGTTTTATTAGGCGACGTCCGTACATCCTTCGGTTGGTTCGTGTGGGATAGGTTGGGATGATTTTAGGGAGCGCCGGTCCAGAGAGTGAAGCTGTTGCAGGGGAGAAACTCGCGCTATCCTGGGCACCAGTACCACCCGACACGTTGCCAACGTCGCAACGCAACGCACGCGAAAAATTACGTGTGCCGTGGACCAACAACATCCAACAAATTGTATAACAGGAGGAAGACAAAATCCCAGACACAAAACAAAACAAAAAACCGAGAAGATAAACAACCCTCGTTTTCCGGAATTCGAATCGTCAGTAACAAACATTAATCGGTAAGTCTGCAGACAATCGCAATCACCAGTTGCACATCGTCGGAAAATAAACGAACGCACACCCTACCCTCCGTCCGAACGTAATCAACCACTAAATGCAGTTTCGCGAAAGCAAACATTTGTTACATCCAAACTCATTAGCAATTAAAAGGAGCAAATGATTAATTCAAAATACTATTCACAAATATCAACAACAAAGCAATTAAACTTTAATTAATTTGTTATATATCAAAAAATATAATTAGCATTTTTTTCGAAATTTGTTTGTTTTTTTTTATATGAGTAATTTCTAGTGCCAAACCCCGCCATCTTGCTCGCATTTACAACTGTCCATCAAACAATGAATTAAACTCATTAAGCAAAAAACTAATCAATATTTCAAAACTTAAATATAAAGAATAAAAACAATTGTTAATGATAACATTTAGATAACATATTTTGCACATTATAAATATATTTTCTGGACAAAAAGAACTATGGTCTACAGCCCTTTACTGTAGCAAAAGCATTTTTTTGTTTAATTTTCTTTTATAATTCTTCATTTTATTGTATTAAATTTAAGTTTTTATTACAACAAAAACTACAAAAACTTAATACAAAAAAAAACGAATAGAAAAGATCAAATTCAATTGCTGCAAACGGCTATTGACCATTGGTTATTATTAATTCAAAAAACTGCAGGCTTTTGTATTAGGAAAACACAATAAATTATATTTATTACTATATACAAATCAATACTTTAAATATTTCGCATCCTTTCTAGACAATATAACTTTTAATTATTTCATATCTTATATTATTTATATAAGCTTCTGATATCTTTTTTTAAATATTTTAATGAATTTCTAATATTTAATTTGTTTATTAGTAATTGCATTTTGTTAATACTTGATTGTTTATTTTTAATTTTATTTGAACAAATTTGGAATAAGATCAATCGACTTTTAGTTCTATTTTTGCATTATTTTATACGTTAAAGTCAAATATTCTATTAATGGAAATAATAGTTCATTTGATAAAATCATTGAATAAACTTTAAACATACATAAACAAATATATAAATAATAATTAGATAATTAATTAAAACCTCTATAACTTATTCGAATGATTCCTTGTTTAATTGAGAAACGTTCTCAAAATATTGTTTACAAAAATTCGTTTCAGAATAATAATATAGACTACAAGTTATATAAAAATTAAGATTAGAATAAGATTACTTTACAGTAATAACATAAAAGTTTACTTTTATTTTCTTTGTATTTCTATTATATTGAGTTTATAATTTTCTTGTAGTTGTTGTTGCAATAAATGTTATTATTGTTAATAAAAATTACTTGTACAAAAATTATGCAAAAATATAAAAGAAAACAATTTTAACATCAACTAATTTTCAAATTATCTTTTCAGAAAATATTAAATAGTTTTTCAACTTTCAAATGATACTATTTATAATGAAAATCATACACCAGTCCTATCCTTGGTAACAAAATATTTGTAATTACTGGTTAGTGTTATACATCTTAATTTATATTTATAATTCTAACTTAATTTTATGTTTTTAGTTATGACTATTTTTACTTGGATTTTACTTTGAATGATTAGAATACATGAATGTTAGTTAATTTGTACTTAGAAGGCAGAAAGACCTCGATCGACAGCCCTTTGGCCCTATAAATAAATAAAAATTACACAAAAAACTAAACAAATTAAACTAATATTAATACTAATAAAACAGCAAAGATCAACTGATCAAAGATGAACAACAGTGAACTATTCACTTTAGTTATTCACAATATTATAGAAACTTGTATGAATATCAATATAATAGATCAATATTTTCCTTCAAAGAATGTTTAAAATATATCATTTTATGATGGGAACTTGAAATGAGTTTTTCTAAAGTTTTTCTACCCAATTCAAGAAAATATAATGATTGATAAATCGAAATCTTTATATATCTATTACATATTTTCAATTTATTATACAAAAAAATAGGAAGTATTCGATTATAATCAAACTATTTTGTTGGGAAATACAGAAACACACATTTATAATTCACAGTTATATTTCATATCTTCAATTAAATAAAATATTGAGGGAATCGATAATAAAATTCCTATTTAAAAACACATTTATTTAATGCTTCTATAAATTTGTAATATCAAAAATACAGCAATCAGTATAAAATTATATATAGTTCAGAGTTGTAATTTATTTATATTTATAAGTTTATATCAAAATGAATAAACCAGCATCAAAAACAGTAAATTCATACAAATAAACTAGTTTTTTATACAAAAAAAAACATACAATTAATATTATTATAAATTATTTTTATTGCAACAGTCAAGAAAATAATACAATATTCATATAATTAAAAGAAAAATACAACACAATTACTACTACTGCTACAAAGGGCTATAGACCATAGGTCTTTTTGCACTACAATTCAAAATTAGTCAATAATATTTAGCAAATATGTATTGTATATAAACTCTTTGATTGTCGTATACATTCATTTCATTCACATGAACACTTTAGAGCAGTAAATTTCTTCATTTTTTTATGAACATTTAAATTCTTATACATTAATTTTGGCTATCGTATAACAGTCATATTCATGCACTGAAATTCAGGTCTACTTCGATTGCCCGAATCTCACTTTCCCGACGCTCAAATTCTCAACATACGTTATCCCGATTATATTGAATTCCCGACATTCGTTATCCCGACTGTATCAAATTCCCGACATCGTTTATCCCGACTGTATCAAATTCCCGATATCCATTATCCCGACTGTAACCAATTCCCGACAAACATTTTATTTGTTTTTTAATATTGAAGTGCAACGATGTTAATAAACAGAGATAATGCTGTACGCTGAGAGTCTTCGAGCCAAGTTTACGTTCTTCAAAAAGATTCCCAATATGTTAAAGAAGAGGTTTAAAATTCTGTGGATATTGAGAAGAATATTGAAAATGCTAAAATAATTAATTTAACGGTGTATCCCAGTGATGGAGTTCCACACAGTGGAATAATTTCTGTTGTTGATGTATACTCACTGGTTTTATCAAACTTTATTAGTTAATTAATGTTCCCGTAATTTTAATATTCTTCATTTAGTTATATTCTGAGATAATTTTTCTCATCATTTAAGATTCTTACTTAGACTAATTCAGCGTACAGTGTTGTAACTGTTTAGCAACATCGTAGCACTTCAATATTTAAAATCCAATACATGTTGGGAATTCGATACAGTCGGGATAAAAAGTGTCAGGAAATCGATACAGTCGGGAAAATGGATGTCGGGAATTCGATTGTCGAGAATTTGAGCGGGACCGCTGAAATTCCCCTAGTTCCTTTCTCTGTGTACCTGCTCCGACTGGGTATTGGTTCGTAAAGAGAACCTGACTTGAATAAGTTTCGATTCACTATTTCACAATTTTGAGAAAACCTTTCCGCCCTAATTCTCTTCTAGTGCAATTTATTTACATGCTGTTCCAAAGTTCTCGATTAGTCCGGTTTTAAACAATCCAAGACATTTGTGATGCATAATATTGTTATATTCTCAATACAACAATACCTTTTTTGAGACATCCACAACTAGGCTTATCAGTCTAATTTTCCATTCTACACATCAAAACTATTAAATTAGGCACAGATTATTATTATTAATTATTTCTATTGAAAACAAAAATAATACAACATTCATATACTTATAAGAAAAAGAAAAAGAAAACACAATTACTACTACTACTGCAAAGGGCTATAGACCATATGTCTTTCTGCTGTAGACACAGATTTTTCTACATCTAAAACATGAATCATTACAATCCATATTTGGTTATAATAAATGTAACAATAAATTGAACTGCACAAAAGTACTTACATTTCCAATAAAAATAATTACTTTGTTTCATTCTTTACATTACATAAATGCATTTAACATTCTAACCATTTATATGATATATGAAACATATTTATTTTTTCTTCTTTATATTTATTATACATATTATTATCTGAATATTTGTATATTCACCGGAATAACAATACACAAAATTAAATACGCAAATCATTTGGGTGCGAAATATAAAGTTTTTCATTAACAAAAAAAATGGGGTTCAAGTGCGCGTTTCACATATGTTTCGCTATTAAAATACGAATCGAACACAATGTATTTCCGCTACGTGAATAGAGTAATCAATTTGGAAATGTTTATTGAAATTGGAAATTTTAACAGAACTAAAAATGCGCATATGCCTGCATGGCTTTCATATCGCGTCCAGTTTTCATTGTCAGGTCGGAGCAATTCCCATCGTGCATTTTCACACTAATAAATATTTATTTGTTTCTGTTCTTTTTTATTTCTATACTCATTAAATCAACAATTTGATGAAACTGCTTTTCAAAATGAAAAACTGAAAACTTATTATTATGTTACGCTATTCACAAAATATTAATTAATAAAAATTGATTAAAATTCAAGGATTTTCAGTATTATATGATGTCTAATTATAATGTTGACAAATTTAGAAAAACTTTATAAAAATTAAAAACTAAATCAATCACTTTTTTTGCACTACAACTTTAGACACAACTTATTTTAAGAATTATCGAATTCTTCTATTATAAGACTTCTATTTAGGTAATTAATTATGATACAATTAATTAATTTCAAAGCTTGTATCTTTTTACTACAGTTTGAGTAAAATAACAACAGTTAACTGATTATTTTTATCAAGATATTTATTTTACTAATTTAAAACATAAGAATTAGTTTGTGTATACTAATTTATTATTATTATTTACAGTGCGAATTTGCTACAATACAGTTTGTATATTTTAAAACAATCTTTTTCTGTGATATTTATTATTATGCGTTTAAATAGTCTTTGATTAGTACAGTCTCCAACAGTATGGGCACCAGATAAATAACTCGCAAAGTGCGGCATACAAGTGATTGCATTAGATATTCCAATAACTATTTAATATTCAATTCACTTTGTGTGGTACATTGATTAGTACGGTTTTTAATAGTACAGGTACCTTGCAGATAACTCGCACAGTGCGCATACATGTAATTGTATTGGATAATACATTTATTATTTTACTAATTCGAAACATAATAATTAGTTTACTTTGTGTAGTACATTGATTAGTACGGTTTTTAATAGTACAGGTACCTTGCAAATAACTCGCAGAGTGCCCATACATGTAATTGTATTGGATATTACATTAATTATTGTACTAATTCGAAACATAATAATTAGTTTACTTTGTGTAGTACATTAATTAGTACGGTTTCTAACAGTAGAGGCACATTGCAAATAACTCGCACAGTGCGTATACATGTAATTGTATTACACATTGCAATAATTATATTACTAATTCGAAACATAATAGTTACTTTACTTTGTGTAGTACATTGATTAGTACGGTTTCTAACAGTACAGGTACCTTGCAAATAACTCGCACAATGCGCATACATGTAATTGTATTAGATATTGCAATAATTATTTTACTAATTCGGAACATAATAATTAGTTTACTTTGTGTACAACATTGATTAGTACGGTTTCTACCAGTACAGGTACCTTGCAAATAACTCGCACAGTGCGCATACATGTAATTGTAGTAGATATTGCAATAATTATTTTACTAATTCGAAACCTAATAATTAGTTTACTTTGTGTAGTACATTGATTAGTACGGTTTCTAACAGTACCGGCACAATACGTATAACTCGCATAGTGCGCTTACATGTAATTGTATTAGATATTGCAATAATTAAATTACTAATTCGAAACATGATAATTAGTTTACTTTGTGCAGTACATTGATTAGTACGGTTTCTAACAGTACAGGCACAATACAAATAACTCGCATAGTGCGCATACATGTAATTGTATTAGATATTACAATCATTATTTTACTAATTCGAAACATAATAATGAGTTCACTTTGTGTAGTACATTGATTAGTACGGTTTCTACCAGTACAGGCACCGTGCAAATAACTCGCACAGTATGCATACATGTAATTGTATTAAATATTACAATAATTATATTACTAATTCGAAACATAATAGTTACTTTACTTTGTGTAGTACATTGATTAGTACGGTTTCTAACAATACAGGTACCTTGCAAATAACTCGCACAGTGCGCATACATGTAATTGTATTAGATATTACAATCATTATTTTACTAATTCCAAACATAATAATTGGTTTACTTTGTGTAGTACACTAATTAGTACGGTTTCTAACAGTATAGGTACCTTGCAAATAACTCGCACAGTGCGCATACATGTGATTGAATTAGATATTGCAATAATTATATTACTAATTCGAAACATATCAATTAGTTTACTTTGTGTAGTACATTAATTAGTACGGTTTCTAACAGTACGGGCACCTTGCAAATAACTCGCACAGTGCGTATACATGTAATTGTATTGGATATTACAATAATTATTTTACTAATTCGAAACATAATAATTAATTTACTTTGTTTATACTATGATAAATATTCAAAAAATATTTAATAATGTATATATTACTAGTGATTAGTTACATACTTTATATTACACTATATATACACTATATATACACCTATACTTTATATTACTAGATAATGTATAGAATGACAAGCTAATATATCAAATAATATAAATATTATATCAATTAACTGACGGTATTTCATATAATTCGACTTGATATTTAATACGTCCTAGGTATTTGTCTAAAAATCTAATTGAAAAAAAGTACAATTTTTACAGTTTATATACAATAATTCTGTTATATTAATTACAATTTGCAATAATAAATCAACTACAGGCAACGTCATTTCATGAAAGTCCTAGACATTACGTAAAATATCTATATTATAAACTTTAACTATACAAGTATTTAACCTTCCAAATATTGAAAAAATGAGATATAATTATAATTTATATATTATGCTTCAGTAATTAGTATTTGAACTTATGAATTAGAGCGAAATTTTGCTTTTTATTTCAGTATTACACAACATTTTTTTTTATTTAAATAGCACAATTATTACTTAAGCAGTGCGATTTTAGTAATTACAATTTGCACTTTGTTAATTTTACAACATGCAAATCCGCGTCGGGAATAATTAGGCATACACAGTTGCTCTTAAGTGCATAATAAATATAAGTGTATCTCTTGAAAGCGAGAAATGTTTGTGGCTTCGGGGATTCATCATACATCGCTGAGAACATCTTCAAACATTAAGATTTAATAGCTGCGACTACTCTCTTACATTAGCTTAACGCATTTAATTTAATTTTAATTTCAACCTAAAAACATTTCCATTAAACATTATAGATAGTTAAATATTCTATTCAATTACGTTCATAAGTGATAAAATGATATATACAACACATTTTTAGTTTCTTTCCCATTATTTTTATATTTATAGGATAGTTATTTAATTATAAAATTAATTATCGAAATACATACTTATATGATTATTAAACATTACTTTGAATTATGAAATATTAAAAATAGCACAAAAGTGTTAGAAAATATAGATAAAATCTATTTTTATTTACAAATTATTTCATTATTACCATATTCTAACACATAAAATATCAATTGAAAGTCTAAATAATCAATTATCTCAACTGTAATTATAGAAGTTACACATTAACACATATAAAAGATGGATTTTAGCAACAAAATGTATATGATAATCAAGATTCGACATTATATGATAATTAAATAAATAACAATAATAAATAAGCAAAAAAATATTAAAGTTGTCCACAACCTAATTATAATAAATTGTATAATAACCTACTAAAAATCCAGTAACTCGTATGATTTTTTGACACAATTAATCATATAATTTTAAATTTATTGTAATTCTTCTTTTAAATTACAAATATATACAGCAAAACCTCACATAGTCCTGCTTCAAACAGTACGAATTAACTATAGTATATTTTGTAAATTTTAAAGCAAACTAAATTTTATTGTTCATTTGATTGTAAATTTTACTCATAGTCTCTTTTTATGGTACACTCATATCTCGCTATACGGCCGCTCTTTATACAACATTTCGCTATAACGGCCCTCTTCCATTAAGAAACATTTTCGATTTACGGCCTAAAATACAATAATTGATTCCTTATACGGCTTTTCGCTTTGCGGCCAACTTTCGTAGAACGTATCTAGGCCGTAAAGCGAGGTATAGGTGTATTAATTTGTATGCGGTTTAGTAGCTATTGATTGAGGCAACTCTATGCCGAGTAGTTAAAAGTCCCGCATCACTAAAATCTGTTGCGAAAGGTGCTGGTTCCAATCCCACAGCTGACCGATTTTTGCATCATTTACCGGTCTGCAATAAAAAGTTGTAAGGAGGATCCAAAAGGTGCCAGAAATAGGGCCGCAACTTTAATAAAAAATAATAATCATTAATTAGTGTGTTTTCGAACAGTACGGGATATAATTTCCCCTACTATTCAAATATCTGACATAGTGCGCGTGCATGTGATTGTACATGTTACAATAATTGATGTCAAGAGATCAAATGTCCAATCATTAATTATATACATTTCTGTACAAAGGAAATAAAGTAGGTATATATACTAAAGATTATATTTGCTGGGTACAAGTCAGTTTTAGTAATTAGTTTTGTAATAACTCCCGGTGTAACCGCAACGTGAGGGCATTCAGCGTTGAGCCGAACACATACAAATTGAAGATGTAAAATGTTAGAGAGCTTATGGTGAATTATGGATACCGGTAATTGTTTCTGCACTGCACTTCATTTATGCTCGTCCCCATTAGCCTCGGTGCCCGTGTGTATGTGTAGCTTAATTTGTGGACTGCCAACATACATAATTTCGTTCGTTGTGCGACGATCGATAAATTAGTGCAAACACAGAGTTGGTCATGTACAGAAAGGGTTTCATCCCCCCCTTTTCATCAACGCACAATCTATCCCAAAATAGAAAATTCAAAAACCCTGTAATTTTCATTAATTTTAACGATGTTTTAAAGTTCTAAATATGAAATTAGACCCCACTTATATAATATGAACAAACTTCAAATTTTCAGGGCTGAAAATAATTCTGACTTGGGGCTACGACAAACGGTCCTTGCATTGGCCCAAATTGCTTAGCTTAGAGACCTAAATATAAAAATAAACCTGAACAACAATGTAACAAATCCGATGTAAAAGTTCGCAGCAACGAAGTGCATCAAAACGCGATTTCCTACTGAAACTAAATATCCTCTCTCGCTCGCACACTAGACGAGCACTAACTTCAAAGTGGATTACGCCTTTGTGCGTACGAACCTATCATTTTCATTTTTATCCCACATCTCCCTCTCGATTTATCCGCAGAAACTTCGATACGATTGGATAATGTTGCGGCTTCAGAGGAAATCGATTCGAAGGGAGAACGTCCTCCAATTATAGACATGTATACGTGGCATTCTGGGATTTCGATTTCGCCCTGTAATCATTATATTCAATAAGCAGAATGCCACAATATCGTTTCCTCTCGAATCTTCCATTATCTAAATACCGCAAAATTGAATAATAATTGCGTGATTCGTTTGAGATTTTAGAGAACGAGCCTTGTTTTCCCATTTGAAACCAATGAATCCATCTGCAAACTCCAATTTTAACAATGATGGCTCTTCCCATTATAAAGTTTTAATGGCGACCGTAAAGTTTCTATGGCAACCGCACCGATTCCATAGCAACAGTAAAGTTGTAATGGCTGCACCGACAGTTTCCATGGCAACCATTTATTGCGTTAATTCGGGTATCACATTTCATCCGTTTCAAAATTTGCAGCTTCATGTATGTATTCACAGTAAATGGAAAAAAAAATACTGCAATATTTATATAATAATATTAATATTCATAACAATAATTATACAACATATATTAATTAAAAGAGTTAATATATTAAATTTTTATTTTTAGGTCGATAGCCCGTTTGGTTGCATTTCTGACTAATAAAATTTATATATATATATATTATTTTCCTCACTTCAAAACTGTTTGGGGACCTCAATAAGAGACAGTTGAGAAGATGTCGATGATAAAGATGGGTTTTGAGTATCGGTATCTTACTGTATTTAACAATGTAGATTAAAAAATTATAGAAGATGAAAGTGTCCAAAGCGAGGGCCCCATATTCGTGGGCCCTTCCGCTTAATTAATTAAGCTACACTACTATGTATAAAATTGTCTTCCTTGGAATGTCTGCATGTTGATCTCAAAAGACATTTGTGGGCGAGAATTGGAATGCGTTTAGCAACAGGTTTTATACCCAAACCACAGTAAAAGACTTAATTCCTCGGTTTGTAAACGTGTCGTGTTTTAGTTTGAATCCTGAAACAAATCTTTCAGCTGTCTTATATTTGAAGTATTTAAACATCGTCTTTATGAGCTAATTGATAAAAAAATGTACACAATGAACCCAAAGTTAAATTCATTATGTAGATCTCAAACATTGTTAATCAGGGGCCCTCAAATAATATAACATAACCAGAGAACCACAAAATCAGTATTAGCACAGGGACCCCTAAAGTTAACTGCTAATGTAGCAATTTGCATATCGCACAATGTATACGTTTCATTTTCATATTAAATACAAATGATGTAACGAATTGTATACACAAATTCCATTTTATATTCCTAAATAAAACAATATAAATACAGTAAAAATCGATACATTTGCTCCTAATCCTAATTTACAATATACAGCAGCAAGTATTTTGATTTTTTTTCCAAAACTGTTATACTAATCATATTAAAATGACGAACTTCAAATACAAATTTAAACTTAAAACTTTATAAAAAGAGTATAATGTAAATAACTCCTCAAAAACGCAAAGGATTCATTTAAAAAATAAACTAGTTTATTTCGTCATTATCACAATCTAGAATTTAAAACATTGGAAATTACTGAAAATGTTTGTAAACAGTAATTACGCACTGCAAGATTCTATTTTAATCTGTTAACGAACAAAAAATGAATATTTTTCAATAATATGATTGTAAAGGTTATCACATGTTACATAATGCAAGCGCAAAATTGTCAATATCTTATCATCCGCAAATATAATTCATTTATTGATTCACAAATCTACCAACAAACAAATACCGGCTAAATATTATTTAGTTTCCTAGAAGTTGTGCTCATTAACACACATCTATATTTTCACCAAATAAAACGTAAGTTACAAATCGATATTTGATATTAACTCTCCGATAAAACTGGAAATTTTGAGAAGAAAAACGTCGATTTAACATACATTTTTTGGCACAAAATGTGATCTTTTCTCGGGAATTTAGTAACAATTTAAATTTACACGCAAAACTGGAAACCATATTTACACTACCAAGAAAATATACATAAAAAATACACGCCAATATCCCGCACTGTGTGAAACCAATCTAAAACTAGTTTTTTAGAATTTATTGTTTATTTTGTTTAATTAAAATATAGCTTTGAGAATTTCAAGCCGGACAACGGTGAATATACTATACGAATTATTATTGTACTCTTCTATCAGAAAAACGTATAAAAACAAATAGTACAAAAAGATACTTACTGTTAAAGAGAAATACGTTAATTGTATACAAGCTTGTTTTGAAAATCAAACCGGATTGTGTTGAATGCTTTTGAGAATAGTGAATCCGGACTGTGCAAGTTATTGTTGTACTCATCTACGTGAAAACCAGGTCAAGTGTGAAATTGTTTATCTCTCTTATTTTTTTTTAATATGTATAATTTCTTCTACGTCAATAACTTTAGTTGTTATCAAAACAATGATATAAATTATATTATTAATAAATCCAGTTTCGTTAAGAAATAAATAACGAAATGAACTTATCTAAATTATTCATTAACTTCTGAAAAACTGAAGCTAACGAAATGAATGCAAACGGTATCTGCAAATAATTAAAGACAGCTAATTATACAATGTCGTTTTTTCACATATTTTCCAAGCTAATACAAATTTCTGCAGACTGGTAAAACGAAATGCCGCACGATTTACGACCTCCGCTTTCATTTATCTCCTCCAACATCCCTCTTTTTTTTTCATCTACTACCACTTCCAACCCTTCGATTTCCAATAAAGACGAACGAATTCACTGTTGTAGTTGCCGTAAGAATCTTTCGCGCATCGATCAAGGCACAGTTCCTTTTTTGTTAATACTCCACTCATTTCGTGAAGGAATATATAGAAGAAAAAAAGTGGGGCACTTTGGGACGTCTGAAAAGTGCAGAAGGATGAAAAAGAAAAGGATGAGACTGGATTTACGAGGACACACACATAGTTTTTTTGTGTGTGTGAGTTGGATGGGGGACGAAAAGTTGAGGAGGAATGTGAAAGGCTGACTCGGGAGATTTGGAAGACGCGAAGGAAATATGAGAGGGAAAAATGTATTTTGGGTGTTAGTAGACTAGTTTTTTTTTGTTGGACGCATATAAATCCAGTTAGGTGGAATTCATTCACTGTGTTAATCTTAGAATTTATGATGGGAACACATTTTTTTTTCAGAAAAACTTTCATGAAGTACTTTCTTTAATATAAAATTGATCAATTGTCTGTACAGTAAACCTTCCTTTAGCGTGATACTTTAATAACACGATTTCTATATAACGCGTTACAAAATAATCGCATAATATTAATTGAGCAATAAACTTACATAATACGGTACTCGCATATACGAACTAATTTTGTTCTATTAGAGAACTACGTACAGTAATTCTCCATACAACTTTGTACGTTCATAACGCATTAATATAGAAATTTCGTTATTCCGGAAAATAATGTACAGTAAATCTCCATACAACTTTATACACTCATAACGCATTAACATAATGAGGAATGTTTTGTATTTGTTGTAAATTTATCGACATTTAAACTAAAAAATACATCTGAATTAAAATATAAACAAATATTTTTATTTGCACTATGTAAACTCACTTGATTTTTGTTCTCTTAATAGTTTTTTGACAATAATTCATTTCAAAATGTCCTTTGAAATTTTCATAAACTTTTCAGAAATATATTCAATTTTAATAATTACAGTTAAATCACAAGTTTATAGATAAAAACAGGAAATAAATAATTTAGTCTAATTGAACTAAAACAAAACTTACAGAAATATACTCATCATGTAATAAGTATAAATAATACAACAATATATCATATATTACGTAAAATTGTAGGTAAAACATACAAATTCAAATCATGTATATATTTATATAGTGTTTAAAAAAATTCAGTACATTTTCTTTTGAAATTTTATAAAAACCCAAAAATAAACAACATATTTAAAAGCTTTTTGATCCTAAAATATATGAAAAAGCAGTTATTTAAAGATATAAGAAAAAAATAATATTTCATAGCACATTTGCATTCGTACATAATATTATTTTGAGCACGTTTTTATCTTTAATAAAAGAGAATTTGGGGAGCGCATTTCACGTAATAACCAGAAGATATAAAGACATTTACTCATATCGTCTTCTTCTTTCTTTCATGAATATTTGAATATCATTTTGGGAAATATTTTGTGGCTTCGTCATTCATGAAATGGACGAATGCATCGTTTCGAATGCTTTAGATTCAAGAATGCTCGGAATGTTTAATAACGCATTTACTGCTATGAAATTATGAAGGAAAACAAGTTGTGCTGAATGCTTTTGAGTATTTTTAATGAAAAATTTGCAGCCTCGTGTAATGTAGGAACAAAACAGTGTTTAAATTATTTTTTCGAAAGACTTAATGTATTAAAAATCGGTCTCGCTCAAAATCCCGACATTCGAAATCCATTAAATAATGTCGGGATTTCGATACAGTGTCTATTAGTATTGTCGGGATTATGATTTTCGGGATTTCTATACAAACACAAATTAAGTATCCAAAAATAAATGAAAAGAAAATTTCATTTTGTTTAACAATTTTCTTAAATTCTTTTTTACTTATTTAGTTTGTTTGGAAATTTCTAATTCGCACTATACGAGGAATTGCTGTTTATAAATAGATAAATTCTTTAAATTATTATAAGAAACGTGTTTCTAATAATATTTCAAATAATCGTAAATATGTTCTTGTAATAAATGAAAACGAGACGCGTCGGAAAATCTTTATAACGAAAATGAGTTCATCAACAAATTCCTACTCTTCGCTTAAGAATTTTTGGAATGTTAAATAAGATCAGGAAGCAGACGTCTACTAATTAAATTTAAGGCTTCGGACTTTCCGTTTCCGGCCTCACTGTGGGCATAATCCGCCGGAAATTGGGTTACCGCTAATAAATCAATAATTATGCATCCGGCACAACACATCCACGTAATCTGTTCCCAAAGACGGAAAAGCTCTTTATCTCCTGGCACATTACGTACGGCGCAAAGCACACCGCACTAATTTCAAGTTAAATATTTATCTGCACTTTATTATTTACCTTCCGACACTTCCACCGAGAGCTTTATCCTCTCTACAAACATGGAAAACATTAACGTTTTTGATATGAGCTTACTATATTCTACGAATTATTCAAATTACATAACGATCACTTGAGAGGACGCACACCAGACGAAGTGTGATCGATGAGACGCGAAAATCGCACATGAAATATTGACGTATCTATCAGAGGCGACGTGGAAATTGGAACATTTTTCAGTGTCGCTCCTCGTTATATCAAAGTGTAATAATACCTAATTAAGGGTAAAGTATTGAAGGAAGAAAAGTAACTTTGATGTAACTTTTTACAAGACGTATCGTGAAAATAGGTCATCAAATGCTTATGTAACTTTCAAATCCGATGCAGTAATTGGAAATTTATCGCCTCCCTTTAATCATAGAATATCAGTTAATTGGAAGCAACCTATTAATATCAATGAATCTTTCCTAATTAAGAATAATAATTGAATTCTCTGTTTACAGCAATGTAAAAGTATGATAATTAATAATTATTTCCAAAAAACACAAAATCCACTTTTATAAGTTTTCTTACACTTAGAACAATGTTTTCGCACAATTTATGTTTTGTAAAGTTTACTTTATTCGGAAAACAAATTATTCTAATAGACACCAGGAACGACGACGCATTCCTTCCTATGCGGAAAATTGTAATTCGGTATAAACTGTGATTGATGTGACGTGAAAATCGCGCATGAAATATTGACGTATTATTCATACTCAACGTAAACATTGGATTCTTCCGTACCAGATGATACTGAATTCAATAACCAAAATATTGAAAATACTGAATTACTACTAATTATATTCCTGCAACTGCATTTTGTAAATTATAATACAATTAAAAATACAATGTATTTAGCATTTCAATAAGTTCTTGTAATAACATGTAGATGGCGCATCTATCGACAAATCCATACGATTGTAGGAAGTACCAACTTTCAGACGAAGACTGTAAAAATTTTATGGCAAGCTGACTGTTATATCTTTTGCAATTTTTATTGTACCCATTTTTCTTTGTGTCGACCATAAATTTTCAGTTTTCCAAAATATTTTCCGTAAATTACAATTTTCAGTTTCTCAAAATAAATTTTGACTTTTAGTTACTCAAATTATTTACCATAAATGTTGATTTATCAGTTTCTCAAATTATTTACTACAAATTTTGATTTATCAGTTTCAGAAATTATTTACGGTAAATTTTAATTTATTAGTTTTTCAAATTAATTACCTCAAATTTCCATTTTTCAGTTTATCAAATTATATACTGTAAATTTGTATTTATCAGTTTCTCAAATTATTTACTGAAAATTTCAATTTATCAGTTTGACAAATTAGTTACAATAAATTACATTTTTTAATTATTTACAAAACTAATGACATTATATAATAACTATAACTTAAATGTTAATAATTTTAGATTAATAAAAATATATATAAATTGCAAAGCCGTTTAAATTCCGTAAAAGCCGTCTGAATCCAGCCCTGTCAACATGTAAACGAAAAAGCACCGAGCAAAAAGATGAACGAAAGCTTTACACGATTATAATGCGAGAGCAAAAATAAATCTTGAACAAGACTACGTGCATGTGCTGGCAACAAAACATTACAATTTTAATCGGATTACTCTGAAAGTTTTGTTTAATTACACCGAATGCAGACGCACAGTAGTAATTACAGTTGAAGGTTTTCATACCAAAACATTTATGGTCTCGACAGTCCCGAACTTATTACAATCATTTCAGATGCGAATGCGAACGGTATGTTAATACCGTACCCACATTAACTATGCGGCTTACATTTGCATGTCGGAGCTGAAAAAATATTTATGAATGCGACGTTCCTAGGAGAGAAGAACACAACCAACGACAACAACAAAAACCTTCTCCACGAGACAGTAAATAAATGTGCACTTGTGGAACTAGCGCAAGACTAGCGAGTTCATATAAAATGATATTCGCGTGGGAAGACTTTTAATTGAATTTACGTCACTGCATCAGTGCGAAAACAAACAGCGTAACGTTATTAGTAAAACAAAACAGAATTAAATAAATTGACGGTCTTACATTAATTACAAGGTTCCTTCCAATGGATTTAAACACAATTTGCATATTCATTGTAATTTATTTTTAGAAAAGATATAAAAATAATGAAATAAACGTGTTACAATATTTGTGATAAATAATCAATCAAAACGAGATTTAAACTAATTCTTAATACATTTCAAATGGGTCTTGCACGACATTCACTTTCTCGATGCTCAAATTTCCGACATCCGTTAGCTGTATTGAGGTCCCGACATTCGTTTCCCCGACTGTATCGAATTCCCGACAGCCGTTATCCTTACTATATTATATTCCCGACATTCGTTATCCCGACTGTATCGAATTCCCGACATCCATTATCCCGACATTCGTTATCGCGAACATTTTATTAGATTTTGTATGTTGTGCAACGATGTTGGTAAACAGTCACAACACTGCATGCTGCGTGTCTTAAACAGACTTGCTAAATTCATGCCAACTGAGGAATTATGTTCCTAAAACTCATCGAGGACTAGCCTATTAACAGACAACGGTTCTAAAATATAAGTATCTGCACGATGGGTGATTTCCTTAATGTCCGAAAGGACAGATTGTAAATGTCGTGGCAACCAGACACACGTCAAATTTGGTATAGTCGAGATAAATGTAGGGAATTCGAGCGTCGGGCAAATGATTGACGGGAAATCTAATGTCGAGACTTTGGGCGGGACCGATTCAAATCGATGAATTTTTCATTCATTAAACTAATATTGCAGAATTATAACATTTTTGTTTGTGTAATTAATACAAAATTACAACAAAAGTTTGTATTCTTAAAGATTTTTTTTCGTAAGTCCACCAGCTTTTTCAATCCGGATTAAACGAGGAACTAAATACATTAGAACAACACACCAAACATTATTCACAACTCAAATCGATGAATGAAAATTAAACTGAGACAGAATTATAACAATTTTGTTTGTATAATGAATACAGAATTGAAACAAAAATGTATATTATTTTAATTATTGTCAATTTTCCAGACTGTTTGAATCCGGACTAGACTAAACTAAATAGATGACACAAATAAGACTCGTAAATAAATTGTTAGCTAAAAATATATTAAATCTTTAAACCGGACTAAAGTGAATCGGAACTAATAGAAACCGTACTATGCGAGGTATTGCTATACCTGAAACCTATTTGTCTATAATTTATTCACTTGGAACAGTAATCTGTTACAATAGAGACATTTGCTGTCTAGTTGCAATTAGTAACATCTAACTTTAATTAGTTTATTACGTTGCAATTTGTGACGTCCTTCAAACTCCGACGATGAATTTGTTTGCACACTGTGCGGCCGTTTTCATTGCATTTTATTTTTCACGTGCTGCTAACGCATTTTAATTTCCCTTTGCGAATTAAAAGCTATTTCAGCAAACGGAATACACTTCAAAAAGATGATACATATTACCTACACAAAATATGATCTATTTATTATCTATAGCTAATTGGATTCGACAAAACTATACTTTTATTTTATATAAATATACTAACGGTGCAAGTCGAGTTTTCGCATTTTGCAAAGTAATATTTTCAAAAAAACTAAATTTGGAATATCTACAGTAAAAAAAAATGTTTTCTTTAAATTTTATGAGAAGAAATATCTACCTTACGAATACTTTCAGTATTATTAACAAAATTTGCTTATCCTGGACAAACTAAATATAGTTATTCTATAGTAAAGTTCTTTAATCTTTAAATATCAGTAAATTCAATAGTTACACAATACAACATCATAATTCAAGAAAAATCTTCTTTGAAAAACGAAGATCATCATTTCCCAAGTGAATACATTGAAGGAATTTAATATTTGTAATGTTAACTTATAAGTTTTCTATATTTAGTTCAGATTTAATAATGATTATTATCCTCAATTTCCTCAAGATAATCACTTTAGAACAATGTTTCCTATCACATCACATTTTAAAACTTCCTTTTGAATGAAGACAATACGGAAGTGAACACAAGTATGACGACTCATTGTATATGTTACATTCCAGGACATAGGAAAAAGGGTTGAGTAACACAGTTTTAAAAAATATCTATCTATCTATATCTATCTCAGATGCAATAGTTTGATTTTTGAACTTTGAACTTTTGAACTAACAAATTACTATTTGAAAAAAATAATAATTTATTAAATTTAATTATTTTATATACATATTTACTTGTTTGACTTTCAAACAAATAAATTAATTGAAATATTTGTAAAACCAAATTTTCAATATGCATACAAAATATACGTTCTAACAAAATAATATTTCTACAAACAAACAAATAATTGTGTGGAAGCAAAGTTCAAAGTTAATTATAAACTATACATATATATATTTATACATATATACAAAGCTGACCCTGACTGACTAAATATTAATTTAGCAACACATATTGCGCTTCGCGGAAAATGAATTTAATTTGTGATATTACGGAAAATCTCCAGTTTACAAACACATTTTCCAATTATTTCAGTTCCATCTGCGTTCTGCAGATGAATCTATACACGCTGGCAAAAGCGTTCTGTTCTGTCCAAAATCAATTTCCAGTGCAAGCTTTATGCGCTACCCCACACGAATGAACAATTAATTAAAACGGCGAACGCGTTTCATTTTTGTTACACATTTGATACGCCTTTTTTATATGCCCTACATATTGAAATAACAAGGGAAACGTGTAGATTGAATTAATTATTATCTTCACTTTAAATTTAATTCCCTTGAAATACAACAAAATGTAAATAATTAATTAAAAAGATGTCAACGAAACTTAAGAATCATTCAATTTCAAAAACAATTTCCAAGTTTGTAATTTCTATTTTTTATAAAGCTTACCAAATTTGAATATATTGAACAGTTTGTATTATATAATGTTACCATAAGTTAAGAAGCTACCTCAGCAATCGGTTGATAAAGATCCCGAGCACCCAGGCGAAGCAGAAGTTCCGCAGGGCTCCGTCCTATTCCCCAAATTGTGGAAACTAGCGTATGACGGTGTTTTAAGGATAGATCAGCCGGAAGGCGTAACAGTCATAGGTTACGCAGATCACCTGGCAGTAGTAGCTATGACAAAAACAGAAGAGGAGCTCATGGAAAAAGGAAATCTAGCTATACGTAATAATCATGAGTGGATGTCACAAAGAAGACTAAAGATTGCGCCTGAGAAAATAGAAGCGGTATTGCTAATTAGAAGAAGGAAAGTCAGTACAATTCATTTCAGAGTATCGAGCATAAATATAACACCTAAGAAAACCATTAAATATCTAGGGGTATACATCAACAGCAGCGTGCATCCGTCCAGCGGATCTGCAGACTGATGTTAAATAACGGAGGACCGAAACCTAGTAAGAAAAGAATGCTTGGGGCCGTTGCGCAATCTATAATGCTGTATACAACTCCCGTATGGGAAGAAGTGAGGTCGGTGAAAAGCTACAGGAGATTGTTTGAAACGATTCAGCGGAAATATGCAATCAGGATATGCAGTGCTTACCGAATAATCTCAAGAGATGCTGTGCAAGTAATAGCAGGAGTACCACCTATAGAGCTGCTTGCTATAGAAAGAAAAGATAGACTGTTAGGGCTTAGCAAAACCGATGCAAGAGACAGACTAATGCAAAGGTGGCAGGAGAAATAATCAAATTCAGAGAAGGGAGCTTGGACCAAAAGACTCATTCCGAAAATTGCTCCCTGGATGAATAGAAAACATGGTGAAACAACCTTCCGTCTGACTCAGGCGCTTTCTGGGTATGGATGTTTTGGCAAGTACCCGCATTTCCTCCAGAAGAAGGAGGATGAAAAGTGTTGGTACTGCGAAGAAAATGATAGCCCGGAGGATACGATATTCAGTTACCGCAAGAAGAGGAGAGGTTTTTAATGGGTAAGAATCCCACAGTATCACATTTCCACCGTGGTCCCTATGCAAAGTTTTCCTCTTCTCAGAACAAAAAAAAAACATAATTACATCAAGTTTATCAATACACTAAATATATTAATATTATTGGAAATATATGAAACATTCGAATCTAAAATCAATTATACGAAAATCTGATACGTAATATCAAAAAAAAGGATAGAATAGAAATAGATTTCCAATAGTTGCTTTCAAAAGTTATATAAGAACAATCACGAAAATGCACAAAATCTTTCTTTTGGCCTATCGAAAAAATATAATTTAGATGACATTAATATACATTTTCTTGACTTTGGAGGGTAGTAACCATATTTGTAACATATTCATTAAGAAGAGTGGCTAGGCCATACAAGAATTGTGGGCCCACAAAAGAAAATGGGGCCCACAAATAAATATTAAAATTATATTTCTAGAATCTATATGATATTGTTGAGATATCGAGAACTAGTTCCTAGACAACATCAACGGTCCTGGTAATAACTGTTCATTCTTTTAACTTACAATTAACGAAAGCTCATTTCCTGCTTCCTTTGTGTTTCTACTTTTTCACGAAGCTGAAATATTGCCGCGAAATATATGTCAGTGTTGAACGGAATTCAAAATGACAAAGTTCAAAATTGCTTTCCGTCCGAACGTTCCACCCTCTTTCTCACACTCACTTTATCTGTTGCATTCGCAGCAGTCGTAATTCCATTCCACCTTTCATTACGCTTACGCCTCGTGTTCCGCTCACGGCTTTTGTTTCCACGGATTTTTGTCCCGGTTTTAAATTGCCCGAATCAATTTCAGTTTCAGCTGCAATTTAAGGAAGTCCATTTCAATTATTAACTCGTGCATTTTCATCTCTGTTCTTCATAATTGACAATTTTTGTACAATTTCGTTTTTACCTTTTCTGTATCAAATTTTTTATTCATTTTAATCTCTTAGTATTTGCTACAATTCTGTTAACATTATTATATTTTGTAATAGTTTTCGTTTACTAATTAATTGATGTATTATTAAAAAACATATTTATAGATTCCACATTGGGCCAAAGGTCTTCTGCCCAAAACTTATGTAATTTTTCAAAAATATATAACAAATTCCAACAACGTTATTCAATTTAAAAACAACCATTAATTTATAATTATTCAGAACTAAAACTCAAAAAACTATCATATATGACATAAATATCTCTTTTTATTACATTTCTCAACTCCAAACATAAGAAATCGTAATATTTCACAGAAAAGTAGCATACTGCATAACAAGAACCTTCAATACGGAAGGGCCCACAAGCGCGGATTCCTTTCCATCGAACATATACTTACCCACTTTGCTAATGTACTAGGTTCCAACACTAGAGACCCTCAACTAATGGGTATATCTGAGAAAAACAAGGTAACCCTACATCAATGTTTGTGCAAGGGCCCGATGTTTCTAATGGAAGTATTTCAACAATTAAAAATGCTCGTTCAACGTAATTTCAACGCTCAGGAGTCTGTCTATAAAGGTTGGGTTTGGACCAATAGATGAAGACAAAGAGGATGGGTTTCGAGTATTTACACCTTAACTAATTATAAGAATGGTTAAGTAAATAATAAATTATGTAAAGGTATAAAGTGAGATGTTAAATTACAATGAAGTCCAAAGCGGAGTCCCTAAGAACTATAAGCCCTTCCGCATTAAATTCTTTGATACACTATAACTACGCCAACGGAGAAGATTACACAACATGCTATTTGGTAAAAACATAAAATCACATCATTAAAATCACTGAAATGTTGTGTATAGAACGGATGACCAAGAGCGAACGACGTTCAAACGTAAAGGGAGCTCCGTTCAAAGCAATAATACCTTGTATATTGGAAGCCTCGTTTATCTCACGATTCGAACGGGAGAGTCTGTCAGATGCCGAAGGGCGAAGATAATGAAAAAAGAAAAGGACGAAAAAGGAGGAAACTACTTTCAACTCCCATCGTTTTGTACTCCTAAAAGCATTAGCTTCAAGTTAACATAAACTACGCGAAAATTGCAAACTTCCAATTATAAATCTTCTTTTTTATTCTTTTACGTGTTCTCCTTCGAATTACTTCGTTCACGTTGATCGATGGTGGAGGGCGCAGATTGAAATCGATTTCGTTCAGTGTAAATACCTGACAACTCAGTTTGTCGCACATTTATAAATCCCGTGGCGAATCGCATCCGATAATCCACGTCCATAAAACAATTTCCGTTCGCCGAAAGGCAAATCCATTTTCATCGATTCGCGCCCGTAAATGTATTAATTTAAATGTGACGAGCGAACCGAGGATATTTTCCGCAGCAAAAGACGCTATTTCTGGATACATTCACCATCAATCATGCAAAATCGTCATAGCAACTTCCTTCGGGAAACGCGAAACAGGAATTCGCAATTTAGTGAATTTTTGTATGTACCATCAATACAGTATGCGCTCAGTTAGCTTACATAAATCAAACGCAGAATAGCAAAGCGAATGTACGTTAATCTAACGCCTATTCGTTCATCCTAACATATTGAAAATTCGTTCGAACGTACACTTCACCGTCAGACAAATGCATCAAATAAATAGTTCAACTTGCGTACTAGCTACTATTATATAAATATTTCTCACATGCACACTTATGAACAGTGACGCGTTAATCAAGACGCATCAGGAGGCATTTGAATCTAGTGATCCTCTGTGGGCGACCTCCAGAAAACAGTTAATAGATATGAAATATGTAGTCAAGATTTCCAACTAACCATTTAGACCATATTCATATGTTTTTTTGCGATCTTTGAACTTTTTTGCATGTTTGTCGGTTGAATTCATTTGTTACATCAGTTTCAGCTTTTCAGCCTTAAATTCTAATTAGTTAGAAATAGCACTTTCTATATAAGGAGTAAACAACTGCGATTTTAAAACGCATAAAGATGTGTTTATTGTTGTTGGATGTGAAGTCTTATTAGGAATTTTGCGTTATTTCGAATGGTTTAACAATAACTTTATTAACTAATTGTAATCGTAATCGTAAGGCTATGTGGTAGTCTTCTAAGACTATGTTGTTCTTTTACTTCCCCATTTAAGACTAATTACAAAATGCATATTATAAATATAAATTAAACTAAGTAGGAGTTATTATTAGCTAAAAAGTAAATTATCTTAAGTCTTAAGTTACTGATCTTATGTATCCCACAGGTATAGATGCGTTAACTCAAGTCCGTCCTTGTAGCAACTTGTCTATTCTGCACCCTCTAGTGTTAACTCTAATCTGCAGAAATGCTTATCGAATTGTAATGCCCAATACAGTTTAACTATAATTATAATGGTTGGACACAACAATCTATTCCTATATTCACTGCTTCCCAATTCCCAAGCAAATACATTAAATTACATATTCGTACGTTAGCTTTCATTTGAAAGTACCTTCACTTCTGCAAATGGTGTTTATGTGTTACAAAAAGTTAAAGCACATAATTCGAAAACGTATTACCGAAGCCAATGCTTGTTTATCGTATAGTGAATCCCATTATTTTCGTATTATGTACATAAGCAAAATTGTACATTAATCGAATAAATTCCAGTAATTCCAGTAGGTTAATATTAAATATAACTATTATAACTTACTAACTATCAACACTTCATAAAATAATCATTTCATACCAATTCTCATACCATTATATTATTCTGCGAATTATCATGAAACACGTGTCTTTTGATAGACATATACGTGTACTTGACGTTTATACGAGCGTACATTTCTACAAATATTATTACCACAGTAAACGCTCAGTTAACGTACAAAATTCGCCACTTGACAATCAAAAGAATCATTATACAAACAGTAAATTAATTGTAACAAATATTGTATTAGCTGTCATACCATTATATTATTCTGCGATTTATCATTAAACACGTGTCTTTTTATAGACATATACGTGTGCTTGACGTTCATACGAGCGTACATTACTACAAATACTATTACTACAGTAAACGCTCAGTTAACATACAAAATTCGCCACTTGCCAATCAAAAAAATCATTATACAAACAGTAAATGAATTATGACAAATACTGCATTAAAACGATTATAACACGCATGTTTTTTTTACATTTTTTGTTATTTATATATTTCATAATTTATTCATTTATTTTACTTTTATCACTAATTTTGAAAAAATAGAGTGCGTCTTATATTCAATGAAATGCGGTCTATTAATTAGCATCTCTCAATTCGCGTGTACGTACCAGACATTCATGCGAACGTACATATATACTTCATTCTCCTAGCATCACGTAAATATATACGTTAAGTGATATTGCTTTTCTTCCCATCATCTGTTGCTGGGCAAGGGAATTTCTAAATAATAAGCCTGAAGCCGACCTAATTTTGTGCTCGTTTAACCCTCCAGACCCGAACTCATTAAGGCTTCGGAAACGGGCTCGTGACTTTTAATTCACGTCGGATTTATCATTAGATGCGCTGTATTTCATATTCCAGATGGGAAAACGGGTGATTGTTATTAGGGGTTGCGAGCGCGAGAAGAGAAGAAACGTAAGGTACGCGCGTCCATCCCGCTAATAAAATGCAGTTCTCTTATTCAGCGCAGATGTCAGCCCGTATTCCCCTGGAAGCTCATCTTCTCGAGCAATGTCGAGATTTCGTTTGCGAACGAAACAAATAATTTACTTCGAAGTACCTACTTCACCGAAGGCATTTCATTTCGTGGTCTGCAAATGCAATTTCATATTTTTGATAATGATATATTGTATAATTGTATTTCGAGTGTTTTCTCAATAAAAGTAATCATCTACACTTGTATATAACTTTAAAAATATGAAATATTAATACTATTTATTAAAATGCCGAAGATAAATCTAAATTACAGTTTAAATAAACGTTTAGCATCACCTTTATTAGCCTAAATTCAATTAGGAACTTAATTAAAAATTAATTTAAAACAACAGAAATATTTCCTCAAAATAAATAAACCATTGTTAACATTGAAAATTTTACGACTATTTTTACGACTATTGTTGAATGGAATATCAGAATCCCTTGTCTGTTGTACGGTGGATGGAAATATTCTGTATAGATTATTAAGTCACAAATGGAAAAGTCTGTCGTTGTCTGTGGAAGAGGATACTTTGTCAAAAACATACGGGGGTGGGCTCCAATTTTAAAACCGGAAAATTACATATTGATTTCCGAAGCGAAAGAAACGCAAAACAGAGATTTCTCTCCCCCGCATCGCGGAAATTCGATTATAGACACGATTTGTTTGTTTTGTATTATACTAAGATGTGGCTTTCAACGGTGATCTTCCTCTAAGTCCAATTTTATGATATTTACATTCAACTTTCTTTCAAACATATAGGATATGATCAGATCCCGATATTCACTTTCACCAACAATTTCAACATAATAATATAATATAATTTATTGGCCACTTATAAAAACAAAATATAATGCTAAACATTATATTTTGAAAAGGCTGGCCATAGGGCTATCGACCATTGGTCTTTCCGCCAGAATTTTAACTTATTTCATTCACAATATTAAATCAATTCATATTACCCAATTTATTGCAAAATAATTTCCTACATTTATAATATGTTAATGGTATAATTTTCATAGACAATTCAATAATCGAAAAAGGATTAAACACAAATCTACTTAAAAATACCCTATAAACAGAACATCCAAAAATTTTAAAACTTAAATTTTATGAATAATTAAAAATTAGTAGCAATAAAGTCACACTACGATGATAATTACAAGAAGAAATTCTTTATAAACTGGTAAAATACAATTAGCATACTATCCTCAATTAGACAGGTTTCACACTAATTGAGGAAAAACGATCATTTATAATAAACTTTACTAATTTTTTAAATTGTGCTCAAAACATTTTCAAACCGGACTATAGTGAATCCGGACTGACCGAAACCGCATTACGCGAAATATTAATATATAAAGTACATAAAATGGAAAATACACTCTGCTTAATTAACAATCCGCACTATAGTGAATCCGAGCTGATCGAAGCGACACTAGGCGATATGTTATAAATAATTGAAGAATACGCTCTTTTGCTACTAATTAATAAACAGGACTATAGTGAATTTGGACTGACCGAAGCCGTATTACAAGAAATATTACTATACTATAACACAAAATTTGTAAAATACACTCTTTGACTACTTAATTAACAATCCGGACTATAGTGAATCCGGACTGACCGAATCCTCATTATGCAAAATATTACTATATATAGTACATAAATTGATAAATTACACTCTTTGACTACTTAATTAACAATCCGGACTATAGTGAATCCGGACTGACCGGATCCTCATTACGCAAAACATTACTATATATAGTACATAAATTGAAAAATTACACTCTTTGACTACTTAATTAACAATCCGGACTATAGTGAATCCGGATTGATCGAATCCTCATTACGCAAAATATTACTATATATGGTACATAATTTGAAGAATACACTCCTTTGCTACTAATCATTAAACCGTTCTCTAATGAATCACTACTAATCGAAGCGACACTAAGCGAAATATTACTACATACATTGATGAATACTACTAATTATCTAACCGGAATATAGTGTAACCAGACTGATCGAAGCAAGACTACTTTATATGTTACATAAATTGAAGAATATACTCTTCTTTACTAAATAACAAACCAATCTATAGTGAATCTGGACTGATCAAAACATCACATCATTAAATTATAAATATATATAAAAACATAATTAAAATTTCTAAATAAACAACAATGCGGATTTTCCAAACAAATGTTTAATGAATAGGACAAAAGTAATTTCACGTGTTTGCCATATTGACACGACGTGAGAAATAACGAGCGTGCAAAAGTTTAAATGAATTCTCGAATGCGAAGCTGTTGCGTTTATTTACAAAATTTTCAAATTGCATTCACTATTTTTCTTCTGTTGTTCGCTCCGCGTTTCATTTTCCCTCCCGCATGTATTTGGAATTTCCGGATTCTCATTAAAGCTTTTCCAGGAACGCAGTAGCCTCCAGATGGGATTTTCCTACTTTCCATCGGATTATTAAATAAGTTCTTAAACGCAAAAGTCCTCCTCCTTTTAGTGAAGCGCATAGATTGTTCGTTTTTTCATTTTATAAAATAATTGCGTTATGCGCTTACAAAATGTATCTACATTATAGTCTACTCGGCCTGCACCGTACAAATAATTAACTTTGTTAGGATCATCTTTTTATTCTCCGTCCAGGCACAAGAATAGAGTAATACAATATTTACGTAAAATCTAACATTTTCAAGCGCAATTTTCCTTATAGTTCATAAATATGATACCTAAATCACTAAGATTTATATTTACTTGTTACCTTCATTTACTATTCACAATATATATTTCGTAAACATTAGTAACAATTTTACATATCTAAGGGAAATACGAATATCACATAGTTACATAATAATATGTGTTTCATTAAAAGTTTCTGTTAGTTTAAGTAAAATATATATATTTATTGCGCTAAAGCTTATATAGTTAACGGACAGTTCACACTACGAGCAAATCTCTGTTATTAGATTTGTTCGTTACACTTTCTTGATTTTTATATTCGGTTAACGAACAAGTTACCAAACGATTGATGTTACGTTTAAGAATTGATGCTGGTGATGATATGAGGCTTGAGCAGTTTCTTAAATCGATGATTAGATTAACGAACATTGCGGATGATGTACGTTAACCAATCACCATAATTTCAACTTAAATTGTTCAAAACAAAAATAAATATTTCTGTTTGTTAACATATTATTTTCTTATTATTTTAGGGCACAAATACCTTAATCTTAAATAAAACTGTTTATTCATAAGAAGAATATTGAAAATCGATCAACAAAAATAATAAAATACCAACTATTATGAAAATAACCCATGAAACAGGACTCGAAAGAGAATTATTAATAAGATAAATAAATCAACAGTTATATTAAATAAGTAATTATGTTGATATGGGGATACCTGATAAAAATTTTATTGAGACAATTATTGTGTTACATTTATCAATGTTTGTTCTCTCTGCCAGCGTCTCCATACATAAGCTAGGAATGCATAGAAATCAATAGCCCATACATTTTTAAATTGATTTACAGTTTGATTTATTAATTATATTTGTACCCGCATTTTCAAGTATTTGCTACTTATGTTAGCATTACAATAAACGACGTAATGTTTATTTTTACTGGTACCCTGCAAAATTCAGAATAAGTAAAAAGAGAACAGCCAAAGAAGAACATCGACGAAACAGAATAAGGATACAATACAGTACAGGAATAAAATGAAGTTCTGTTCTACATGTCTCATCATTGTCCTGTATTTTCGCTCTTCTGTTTTTAGTTGTTCTTGGTTTTCGGGTCATCATTTTTAGTATAAATTATGAATATCAGTATGACCCTTTTAAAATCGAAGTTAAATAATTCTAATATATTAAATAAACTATGATACACTTAACAAAGTAAAATTCTAACATTAAAATTCAGTTTCGTCAATATTCCATTTGAAACCGTACTAACCGAGTACTTTACAACTATAGAAGTAAACCGACGAAAGAGCTAATAACCTAACTCTTTTCAATAATACAGTACATTTTATTACTATCTTTTGTTACAAAAGAAAGATATGTATTCTGTAAATTATGAAATGAAGTTTTTAATCAAAATATCGAATATATACAATATTGATTATCAATTTTTCACATATATATATAGCACAACCTTAAAGATTCATTATTTGATAAAGAAACTCTTATCGATGTTGCTGAAAGTACAATAATATTGAAAGTACCTTAGTTAATGATGAAACGTATGTCAATATTTATTTGTGGGTAAACGTCTACAACTCATTGTCTAGAAATGTTGATCTGGATCAATATTTGTATGTGTACATTGTTTATTATTTCCTTTATATGTGTATATGACAAAAAGAGTTACCAAATACCTCAGAACTTATTAGGTTAGGTCAACGAAATAAAAATAGAACATGTGGTCTATAGCATTTGCAACAGTTGATCATTTTATATTTTATTATGATTATGATGGTATTTCCGCAAAATATATATTTCCATCTACAGTTTTTCCAGTACTGTTTTTTCATTGTTCTGTGATGACATATTCTGTGTTATCAGGAAACCGACATAAATTTAGTATCAATGGTTTAAAATGTTGCAATTCTTGCGTAATGAATATGTTTCAATCATGTCTAATACATATTTAGTGTGTCACTTAATGGATTGATAAGAATTCGCATTGGCAAGTATTGTATAGGCGTCTTCAAGTAATTAGCGTGGAAGGATAATCAGGGTAGTTATTAACGTTGAATAAGTAAATGTAATAAGTATTGGGTATGCGTGATTGATGTTAATAGGAAGCGCTCACAGCGAGTGGAGATTGATATACATTAATTCCGAAGCCGTTCATTATAATAATTATGTCATCGTGTAGCAGTGGCATAATTAGAGTTTACTCGATTGGACTCGCAGGGTGTGCGAATCTATGTATAGCTTCTGATCGATAAGCGGCGGTTGTCGTGCGACCAATGTAGTTAGAGTTAGAAATACGAGCAGGAGAATGGGGGGTGGATGCTTCGGAGTTGTTAATTATCTTTTGTTTTGTTCTGGTTTTGCAGGGGATGTCGAGAAAGCCGACGGTGCAGCTGCAGACGCAGCCCTCCGAGCCGTTGATCGTCGTCGACGAGCTAGATGTGCCGGAATGCGTTACGGAGGAGAGGTCTTCGGAGAACGACACCTCCGACGAGGAGTCTCCGACGAACTTCATGAATCCCTATCTGCTGTCTCCGTGGAGGGACTCGAAGGAGACCAGGAAGCACTCTCTGCCGACGCCGCAGTGTAGCGGCATCACGGCCAGCCAAGTGCGGAGGTTGTCTGAAAGAGGCGAGGGCGGGTCTGGTCCTGGTCCTAGGCAGACCGAGTTCTTGGCGACGCTGTCCACGTCGGCGGCTCCGATACCCGGAGGCCGCCGGCATTCCGTGGTCACCATCTGCAAGCTGCCGGTCACGCTGTTCGGCAGGAACCGACGGGAATCGGTGGCGGCGTTTCCGAACCGCGTGCTGCAGGGTTCGAGGCGCGAGTCGATCGTCGGTGGATGCGGAGGCGGCGTTGGCGGCCCGCCCTCCACCGAGCCGAGGGGCAGCGTCCACAATCTACAGCTTGACATAATGGACGACATCGTGCAAGCGCGGAAGGTGCGCATGAAACTGTGGAACACGAGCAGCGAGAAGGTCTGCGAGGTGCAGAACCTCGACGAAGTTGGCACCAACGTGCAGAAGTACACTACGAGCGCCGGCGGGGGCCGCCGCTACTCCGACTTCATCGGAACTACCCTGACCCCGATCCCGAGCAGCTCCAGAGCTCGCAGAGCCTCTGAACTGCCACCCCACCAACAACAACAACAACAACCACCACAACAACAACAAGCACACCAGCAGCCGCCTCCGCCGAGCGCATGTAAGAAAAAATCCACCGGCATAGTTTGCTCAAATACTGATCTAATTTCTATTTTGTCCTCGCTCACGTCCTCCTCCACCGAAATCGACCGGCAGTGTGAGATGTCCGTCACGCCGTCAACAGCACCAGCAAAGAAATCAACGACTGACCAGAAACGGAACCGCTTGAAGACGAACAGATCGAACAGTTTCGACGTGTCCTCTCTAACCGATGTAGTCACCACCCAACCACCCTCCGACTGGTTCGCGAAACGCCACCAGCCCATGTCCACCAAACGCACCAAACCCGCCCTCCAACCCAACAAGGTCCTCTGGGATGACTCCGTCGTCGATCCCCAGGTCCTCGGCAACGCCATCGAGGACTTCCTCAAGGCTCCGCAAACATCCTCCTCCTCATCCTCCTCCCAACCCAAACAAACCACGGACTCTTCGATCTGCTCCTCTCTGAAGGACCTCTTCGTCAAATAGCTCTTATCGACCACATGTCTGGATCTCATTTAAAAAGCGCACCTCCCTCTGACACCCCACTCTCCCCAAAACAAAATAATTACTCAATTTACTTGTAAACTAATATTTGTTACAAATTAAATGTGTCTTAAGGATAATTGATGGTATTTAAAAGAGTACAATCACGTCTAGTTGAGAGTTTAAGAAACGTGGAATAAGAATTTAAATAGTAGAGGAATATATTGATGTTATAATAAATACGATATTATAATTATTACAAAAATCATCTTCTGTTTTCTGCGTTGTGTTCATTTTGTATTAGGCCTAAAAGGATAGTCAAGGAAATGATGAATGGAGAAAAACGCATAACACTCAAAACAACCTGAATCAGACGAGCGACAAACGGAAGAAGGGACATTCGTGAAAGGAGAGAGTTTATAAAGGCAGAAAATTATATAGTATATATAACTTTTATTTCCGATTTTCGTTTCATATCAATAGGGGAAGCATTTACGTTCTTTTAATTTCAGCAAGACTCATTTCGTTTGGGAAACAGTATTTTCATAATCGTTTACATATTTTATTGATTATTTATAAATTAATTAGAAATATCACTCATCAATCAATATTCTAGTAATTATCTAACATTTCAATAAACACGTCTGGTACGTGGATATTCATTATTTTCATAAATTTTATAAATATTTTTTTGTAAATTAATTCATGTATTAAGTGATACACATTTATTTATAAAATTATATTATTATTCGATGAAAACAATCTTTGAAACGTGTCCACTATAAAATTATGCATTAATTCTTCTATAAAACTAAATAATAATTAAATTTAATAATTGTCTATAATCAAATAGTATGATTCAAATACATTAGTGAAATAACAACTCTTAAAACTAATAAAACTAAGTGGGAAATAAATTTGAAATATTGTGCAAGAAGCAGACTGCAATTATCGATTATAGAAATTTCCCAAACGTCTCAAGTCTTTATTTAAGTTTTTCTCTTCATATTTCTAAGTTTATTTCCAAATCTTCGCTGGACGAAGTGCTATTAGCAAATACTGTTTTTTTTATTGTAAATAACTATGATATATATTGTAAAGTTAATAAGTAATAATGTAACGTTTCTATTTTCTCCCCTTGACGTATTTTTTGGACCACTCTATGTATAGACAATCTCTATTAATTGTTAGATCTTATTGACAAAAAAAATATAATAGAAAATGTAATAATAATAATAATAACCTTTTATCTAAATTACCCAAACAAAGAGGTAAAATGGCAACCACCTGAACGACGCCAAAGGAAAGCTGTATTCTAAAATAAATAATAGTGTTAACATATATGCATGTACATGTATTTGGAAAAATGTGTCCTCTATCAAAAATAAAATAACATTAATTAACTATATATCGTATATTATACATGTTTATTGATGTAATCGATGTATTTTAAACCAAGAAGCAAAGAAAGTAATCATTTTCCGTGTTGTTTGTGTACTTAAATTATTTGTATATAATAATGAATAAATATATTTATCGATGTATATAAATAATTACTGAATGTTAAATAAAATTGAATGATCGACAACTTCTCATCTGTGTAATAATCCCAAAATGAGTTTTGCTTCTTTCTTTCAAATTAACCTGTAATCCAAAAAGAACAATACACCCATGCTACGCTTTACGGCCTAGATACGTTCCACGAAAGTTGGCCGCAAAACGAAAAGCCGTATAACGAATCAATTATTGCGCTTGCGCAAGATTGGCAACATGTAGATATATCGACTTTGAAAAATAGTTTTTTGGCCGTTATAGCAAAAAATGTTAGGCCGTAAATCGAAAACGTGCCTTAATTGCAGAGGGCCGGTATAGCGAAATGCGGGTATATTCATTATGGTTAAATCACCACGTCGTTGCAGACACTTGTTTCGAACCGTTGCCCATTGACAACTAATCCCTTGAGGACTGTTTTTATTAGGAATCAATGACCTCAGTGGCCTGAATCACTGAAAATGGCCTGAAAGAGACCTTCCTTGACCTATAGTCAATAGGCCTTTGCAGCGATAGATTTTGTTTTTGTATTTCTTCATTTTTATTGTATTGTGTTTAATTTTGGTTGTTCTTATCGCAATAAATGTTATTATTAATAAGTAATCTCTATTGAAAGACTGAAACACTTTAAGTTATTTCATTATATTTCAAATATACGTACAAAGTATGTATTTTCAAGATTCTGAGCAAATTTTCTCATTGAATTGAATAAATATGTAGAAAGTAAATGTTCTAAGGGTTACATCATAAAGGTTGACGTAGATACTAGGCTCCAGTTAAGTAATTAACATTTAAATTAAATTAAATAAACCTAATTTCTCTTGTGTTAAAATTGTTTCTTTTTGACTGCAGTCAATACCCTTTTGTAACAGTTGTTTCTTCTAATAATAATCATTTTTATTAATCACAAAAAAGTAATTAAAGACCTAAGTTTTTGGCCCTATATTTTTTTCTAATATGTTTAAGAATTATTATTTTTATATAAGCAAATTTTGTTTTTGTCTGTTTTTGACGGTTGCAATAAATATGAATGTTACTCCTTGTTTTTGAATCATCTGTATATTATACCAAATTAATTAATAATCCTGTAATTCAGTTAACCTTTTTATCAACTTTTTTAACAATTATTAATACATATTTTCCTGTAAATTAATGTGGGATATTTATATTTAAGAGGGGTTGATAGATCGAGGGATACAAAATTCGGAGAGAGAGAGGATAAATTTGAGTCTTTTGATATGAAACTACGTGAAAGGGAGAGGTATCTATCGAGGACTGTAACAACTATGGTTTTGTTTTTTTTTTATATTAATGTATAGTGTCTAATTATATTGAATATGTTCTCATATAAATTCAGGTGATCGACAAACTAAGAACAAGTAAAAACACATCAATGAAAATACAGAACTGTCGGCTTTATTATGATTATTGATGATCAAACGTCACTCCATGAAAACATGTATTTTGCTTTATAATTTATTCTAGTACAGTGTTTTGTCCTTATTCTATTTTATCGAAGGTTTTGTTTTGACTGTTGTATTTATACTTGTTGTGAGTTTTCGGAGAACCATAAATTCTATCCATAATACTTTAGTTAATGAATCTAAATCCCACATTGTATTTGTTTTTTATTGATAATTACGTGATAAATAAATGACAAACAGCGTTTCAAGTTCAGTAATATCGATCAAAAACGGGGCGCGTCCTTCAACATTTTTGTGTTTACCTACTTTTCGTGCAATTAGACTAAAGTAATTATATATTTACAATTTTAAAACGAAGTACGGCGCAATCAATTGCACCTACGTCAGTTTCCTCGGAAACGAATGGACGTACGGACGGACGGAAGAATTTCTTACATAACGAATCAAATAATGTGTAATTCGAAGAAGAAATCAATGGACAGGCGACCGTTTTACAATATTCATGCGTGCGATTAAACGTAATTCCGAACGTCGCCGCCCTCGAATCGCGGTTCAATTAGTGATACCCGTTGCGTAACGATGCAAGAACCTCGTAATTACTACGTGTGTCTATGAAATTTTCAACGGGCAATTTACTTCCAGACTTTTCTGTTAAATCCAATTATCGGCCGCAAACTAATCACGAACGCATTAATTACTCACTGTTAATATTTGATGAAGACCTCGGCGAATCGCGTGCAGTAGTTAATCCGGACAGGAATTTGAAGGATAACATCACTAAATTTCTTCTCATCATCATAACCGGACTTATTTCTCGTAAACCAAAATTTTTGCATTGATGGATTTTTCGTCCAGTTTTTCTTCACTCATCTCCAACAAAATATATTAAAATCATTGAAAATTGACAAATTAAATCTGAAGCTATTATTTCTTTCATTTTTAATGTGAATTTTGTAGACTTATCTATTGTTTACTTTATTGTTAAATACAAAATTCTTACAAGTTTACAATTATTTTGACATATTTATTTGTTTGACAAATATCACGTTGCTAATGAATGTTCACTTGATTTTACAATATTTTTTGTCATAGTTTATTTAGACTATTCTACGTAAATCAATTGTAGACTTTAGGAAGTTGATGTTCTTTACAATATAAATACAACGTTTTTAAGAATCAATAATTTTGAAGAAATTCAAGAATACTACTAAATAATTTTATGTGAGTACAATTATCTAAGTAATAATAATTATAAATATATATGTTACCTTTCGTATTTATATTCACTATTAGTTATTTTTGAAGATAATTTCGCATTTTTTGTAAAATCCATAATTAACAATACAAAGTTAATCTTCTATTAAATGTATAATTAAGTGTATTTAAAATATGTGTAATTATATGAGGTTACTCAAAAATCACAAATTTATTCTCATTTGCTTCAAAATATTCTATAACATATTCAATTATCTGTAGTATAAATTGTAGTTTACATATATAAATTGATTCAGAATATGTACTTTGATTTAAAATGTTTACTACATTTCATCAAATTCACTTAATTTTATAATTTCAATGACTTATAATGCGCAAATTCATACTTTTTACGTTGGAATTGCGATTTAACTAGGAAAACCTAAAATATTTTACATAACTGTTATCGCAATTATTTCATTTAGATTTGTTTATTTATTGTTATTATATTTGTCTGTGACTTTTACAATAAATATTACTTTGTTCATGGTTTTTATATAATTCCTGTATTAACTTGAATATTATGAATTTATTTGAATGTAATCACCAGGGTCCACCATCCGAACGACCCTCCGAATGACCTCCACTATCCTAAAACCAAAATTGTTCCAGTCCTCGATAGATCCTCTCCCTTTCCCTTAAAGTCAGGTAAAAAAAACTCAAATTTATCCTCTCTCCAAATTTTGTATCTCTCAAAGTCTAAAAACCTCTCCTAAATATAAGTATCAGACTAACCCTATTCCAATATCTATTATCCCTATAATTATGACCCTTCACTTTCCTAGAGGCTGCCTTTTTTTGTGTAATGATTTTTTTACCTCCTTCTTATTCATTTAGTTTCAAATCTAAATTATACATACATAATACTCTAGGACGGAAAGACCATTGGTCGATAGCCCTTTGGCCAGCCTTTTCTATTTATATTATTATTATGTTTGGTTTCATGTTTAGAATATTGTTTTTATAAGCCAATAAATTATATTATATTATTAATTGAATGGAAATAAATTATCATATTTTTATGTGCATGGGATACACCTTTTTAATAATATTATGTAAACGTTTAGTTTACTCATAAACTGAAATATATAAATTAAATTATATTTATTCTAATAGAATCTATGGAAATAAATTTACATTACATACATTATAATTTTTGTTATGTAATTGATATTTTTTTCTTGTAATTATGAAATAAATCAACAATTTTGTAATCAAAACACAAATATTTACCAATTAAAAAATCTATATCTTTGCAGTTTTTGTAAATAATCTTTAACTCTTGTTAATCATTAAATATATTTAAAATTTTCCAAATTCTTCAATATTTATTAAATTTAAATGAAATATTCAATAATTGTTGTTTAAATAAGTTGTAGATATGTATTTGTTATATAACTCTAACTAAATGAATCAAACATAGTAATGTTTTAATCTTTATTTAATATTAATAATAATTTCAACAAGAATAATAATTATCACTAACAGAAACATGTATGTTTCTTACAAAGCACTTACTATTATTTCAATGTATTTAATTCGTTATTACTTTGAAATATTTTTAAACCTTAGGTGGCCTCTTGTTTTTCTATACTTAGTGAAGTTCAGTGAATAATTGTGTATTTATTTATGAGAAATACGGCAATTGAAATAATTGAAGAATTCATGGAAATTTGTTCGAGTAAAGTGCAACTTAAATTGAAATCACTAACGCCTATGTAAAATTGGTTGCCTACGAAGGATGTAAATGACTTTGTAGATTATGGTAGGAATGCTACACTAAAGAGAGGTTAGTCAAGGTTAATGGAGATACATGTATACTGTAGTATCATATGGTTTATTTGAAATGCCACATGAGAATAGAAACATTATAAATGCAGATCTTAAGCTACAAACTAAATAAAATAGCGCCAAATATTTTTTTTCTCATTTTTGTAATTTTTCTTGTTTTACTTAACGTAATCATATTTCTACTGGAAAAAACGATACACCGAAGTAGTTACAGAGGAATGGTTGATTGCATTTCTTACATATTTTTTTTTGTTTTAAATTGTAGCATTTTTGTTTTGTTTGGATGTAATTAGTGTTGGTGTACCGGCGTTTTTTTTTTGTATAAGTATGTAGGTAAATTAAAAATAAAAAGAAGTATTTTTTTCTGTTGTTTTGTTTAAAGAAAAATGTATGAAAGAATTGTAGTTTGTTGCTTAGAGTTGTCCACAGTTGGAGACATAGATCTTTTTGGAGGTCTTGCCAGACTGTGTGCCCCAGCCCTCAATCTTCTTAACAACGTCCATGCCCTCAACGACGGCACCGAAGACGACGTGCTTGTTGTCCAACCAGGTGGTCTTGACAGTAGTGATGAAGAACTGGGAGCCGTTGGTGTCTGGACCGGCGTTGGCCATGGACATGACACCTGGACCAGTGTGCTTCAGCGTGAAGTTCTCATCCTCAAATTTGTTGCCGTAGATGGACTTTCCACCGGTACCGTTGTGGTTGGTGAAATCTCCTCCTTGGCACATGAAGTTGGGGATGACACGGTGGAAGGTGGATCCCTTGTAGCCGTATCCCTTCTCGCCGGTGCACAAGGCGCGGAAGTTCTCAGCAGTCTTGGGGACGACGTCGGACCTCAGCTATTTCCGAAAAAAAAAGAAAACAGGGATGAGACGCGTTGCTTGGTGCTGTTGCCAAGGTAAGCTGAGGGCAACAATTGCCGGAAGCGAAAAATAAATCATCTAGGTGTATCAATGGATGACTCGACTAGTAATCATGATAATAAGTGAAGATGGGACAAAAAGAAGCCGGTTTCTCGTTGAAAAGCTAAAAGATGTTCAGGAAATGATTTCATCATAGGTGATTTCAGATGGCGAAGGTCGCTGATGCGGATAACCGTAGCTTTCCGGGCGGTGTTGGGTTACCGGCGAGTTCCAGCAAGCATGGCAGCATACAAGCTATGATGCGGCGTTTTCGCCCAACCTCAATCCTCGCGTTTCTCTTCACTTACCTCGATGACGATCCTGCCCACCGGCTGATTGTCGGCGGTCATATCGAAAAACACCTTTGGCAAACCCATATTTTTAGAGAATTGACGGATCAGAGAAACACTCGACTGTGCACTTAACGTGGATCCACAACTGAATGCGGTTTGGAAAGTGAGAGAGCCTGCCTTACGGTAAAGAGCGAAGAGTGCCATGACTACGGAAATGACAACACTAATCAATTGACGGCGCGCAACTGCTGCTCCACGAACTCCAGGCCAACCTTATCTCCAAATACCAAGAAAAATACATGCACACATATATTCTATTTATACAATTCATTTTCGTTCTTAGACCTATTACGAAACCAAGAACCTCTTAACCAATCCAACATCCACATCCATCACAAAGCAAACCAAATCCTATTGGAATCGAAGCAAAACTTTTTTCATCGTCATTTCAAATAAACCAAAAATCGTTGCAAAAAATTGTCTTTGCGAAATCTAATAGGAAATCCAATTGGAATCCAAAAATTCAAAAGTATTCAAAATTTGCGCGCAAACCGAATACCGCAACATCCTTTTGACTAGCGTAGTACCTCTACACCCCACGCTCTCCATCTTTCTCTCAACTGCGATTCCACCAACCGTCGCCTTTTTTTTACAATCATATTTCCTGTCAATATTTACTCAAGAAATGGATGAAACCTATGCATTTACAATCGTTTTTATTTTCAAATTACAACAATAAAATTAACATGTTTAAATCACAGGAGCAACATGTTTTTTCTTCTTCTCTTTTTCTTCGGTAACGATCTTCGCATTATGTACGTTTGGTTGCGGTGCGTTGGAATCCCGATGGAAAATTCCATCGACCTTCTAAAATTATCTCCTCCACATTACGTTTATTTAAGGACATGAGGCGGACGCCTCCATTTATGATGCATGAATTAACGTGGGCCTCGCGATTAGATTCAAATTTGCATACAGAACAAGACATTCTTTGCATAATTATTATCATCGCCGTTGCATGAGTAATCAAAATATTGTCAATATTATTTATACATTCTTGTATTGTATTAACAACTCACTCAGCAATACTTGCTCACTTTCACTGATTGTTATAAGCAATTTACTAAATTACGATGATTTGCATGCTTTGATTCCAGTTAATAATTACAAATACTCGATGAAATGATGTAGTTTTTATATCATCACTCCATTGGAAATGATGAAACGACATATTTAATCCTTACATTTCAGAATTATTTACAAAGCACTACAAATATTGTACTAAACAAATATAAATAATTTTATAAAATTTATCGTAATATAGATTTTCAATGAGATGAATACATCATTTTCTTCTTATTACTTCATATTTCAGTAACTGGAAAACTGTGAACAAGAAAAACTGAAGGTTGATCATTTTTAATAATATTATGATTTCCGTAAAACATGTTTTTAAGTTTTCAGTATTTTCCTGTACTCTGTGTAGTATCTGTTCTGATTTGCAATGTACTATTTATATCTGTTCTGCTTTTACTTGTTCTGAGTTTTCAGGGAAACTATATTTCATTTATATGATAGATCAGAATTCCTAGAACTGAATGATAAATTATTAACTATATCTATTGAACACATAAAATAAGTTATAAATATTTGTACTCTTCTTTAATAAATCGGATTAATAATACTAAACGCAAAAAAAATGTTTTAATCAGAAAAAGAGTAAAATTTCTCAAAATTGTTTGCTATCACTAAATCATGTAATAATGATATAAGTAAATTAACAGCAATTAACTTGTTCTGTGAACAATTTACTGAATGGAAATTCCAAATAAATCTAGTAGACTATTTCTTCTAGACCACTGTTTCCCCACAGGGGAGAAAATTGATTGTTAAGAGGGGTAATTCGAATGTCCCTACTCATTACTGCTATTATGTATTTATTATTATATTTCATAGTGGTCATAAAAATTTTACAAAAGCTTAGATGGAGCATGATACAAAAACGGTTGAAAAATACTTGTGGTCAACTTATCACAATATTATTATCATAGGAACGCACCCTTAAACAAGGTACCATTCCCAATTAAACCGACAAAGGTAACTGTAAATGTTTACTCTACCCCCAGTAAAGGAACAGGATTATTATTTTACAACTCTTAGTGAATTTCCGTTGAAACTGTACTGGATTCGAAGAAACCCCTTCCCTTAAATATTCCGTCCTCCCTTTTAGAATAAAAGAACAAACTTTGTAAAATACATACAACGGAGAGGACTAGACGAGATTCGTGACCTTAGACCCATACTCACATACTTGTACTTCTTACTCCATGGGATCAGAACTAGTCAAGTTAACTTCTCAGTAAAACCATTATATTGAACAATAAATTCTTTAAAAATACTCTTGTTTAATATTCACACAACACATAACTACGAAATGTCCAGAGACATCCCATTCCCGGACACAAGACTATGCTAAATAATTTGCGAATATAAAACTATTTATTTTAGTTTTAACTATGTTTATATAATTTTACTGAAAAAGTAGATTTGTCCATATGTAGAAAAATATCGTGATTCAATTCCATCTGTGAATTTGTAATGTTCAATTTTTGATGTGTTTAGTTTTGAAATTATGAAAAAAAAAAATTAAAACTAAATAAAAAAATTACTTCTTATTTGTATCATATCAATTTACAGTAATTTACGTTCTATGAAATTGCAGTTGATTTTAATGCTTTAATTTGTTAATTACATGTAGTGTTTTTATACTCACAAAAATTGTAAAAAGCAATTTAAAGTTAACATTTACGTATAGATGTTTGCTAAAATAAGGTAACTGTCATATTTGTATATAATGATTATACTTTTATCAACAAGATATCTGTGTTCATTTCTTATTTGGTCGGAAACAATTATCTCTAATTATTCGATAATTACAAGACGTGTTTATATTATCTTCGTATGCTGTTTATCGTCCGATTGCATAATTAAACTCTAATTACGAACAATCAATGTTGCACAATAAAAACGATACGAGCTGTAACTCCGATTAACTCAACGTCAACAACGTTTTCGTTTGAGCAGCGAAATGAATAATAATTGTCCGCATTCTAAATATTAATTATTTCTATAAATATACGTGTCATATTGTGTGTACATGCTTTAAAAAGACATACGATGTCCATGACATTTAAATCGATTATGGAACTTGGAGCACCACTGATTCATTGACGTTCATTTCAGGTCCCATAAATTACGAAGTTAGTGCAATAATCGGCATTTCCTGTTGTCGATGGAACACTCATAGTCAAATGTATAATTAAAAACAAGTTTTGTGTACCTTACTGTATTGTTGAAAACTCTTTTATAGCTACATAATTTACTCATTAGATCAAGGAAACATTACTATAATTAGTATTTCGCTTCAAGTTATATTTTTTTGTTTGTTTTCTATGTAATGCAAGTAGAGTGCATGATTTATTGCCATTATCTATAAGAAGTTGTTATCTGTTTTCTAAATGATACTAGTTTATGTTTATTAAAGAATAATGTTTATTGCATAAGCACAATCATATTAAATGTACGTGAGCCACTTGGAATAATTTTAGAATCAACACCACACAGTCTGACTTTGGAAAGTTTAATTTCAAAAGCAATTGCTATCAAAAATATATTTGATTAAAATATTCCATTTGTATAGACAAATAGTCTCTACAAGGACAGATGTTTTGTTATTTGAATAATACTAATGCATATAAAAATCAATCAGATTTATTGGATGTAAATACATTTTATATAATGATCATCCATTGAAAATATTGTTGTATGTAACGTATCACAGTAAATCCAACTTTCAGAATGTTGTACTTTACTATTTCCATTTAACATGACTGACTTTGAGAAGTTGAATTTGACAAACAATTATTAACAAAATATTATTAAAAATCTAGCATATTAATGATGATACTTAAAATACTCACTATTTTTTTAAAATTCACTTCAAGTATTTAACTTATTAAGGTCGCCTATGGAAATTTTAATTGTTTGATAAAAAAATATGATTACATTTCTTATATTTTGATGATAATTAATGGAAAACTGTTTCAATTTTCTAAATTCACTTGAAATATTTGTTGATTTCGGAATTTGTGATTTACTATTTAACAAGTTAAGATGTTCTGTATACTTTCTAATGTTGATAATAATTATTGAAAACTGATTAATTTTTCTAAATTTTCTTCAAGTATTGATTAATGCAGAATTTGTTCTGTACTAATAAACTTATTGAGATGTTCTATGGATTTTTAATTGCTTGCTGTTTTTTGATGAGTATTTTCGAAAAACTAATATTTTCAAATTTGTGTAAGATCTCTAATTGGTTTTTCATTAGATTTTATATGTTCGCTATATATATAAACAATTTGATACCTAAAATGCATTATTATATCAGTATTATCTAAGAGCTTAACAATAGTTAAGTTGGATAATAAGGAAAGTAAATGGGTTAACAAGCTATTTTATGAACATGTATGTAGGTTGGGAAAGGTTTCTAAAGGATATTGTAAGTTTGGTTGTCTATGTTGTTGATGATCGTTGATGAAGGTATCCAAGGAGCGCGCGTCGTGCAGCTGTCGGTGCGTGCCCTCTTCCGCTTCAGTTACAATTTACGTAACTCACCAGTGGTGATAATAATAGTAATTGATAGTAATAAAGTGAAGTGAAGAAAGGAGTGATAGAGTGTGTGCAGTGCTAATTGATTAGAACAATAATAACAGCAGTAGCAGCATCATAATCAAATAATGAATAACATGGGGCCGTACGGGTCCGCCAAGAACGCTCCGTGGACGCGGGGCGGCGGCGGCGGTGGAGGTGGCGGAGGCGGCGCTCCGAATCTCGTCGGACAGACGAACGCTCTGCAGCAGCAGATCATCAGCCAGGGCGGCCTCGGCTCGATGAACACAGGCGGCATAGTGCCTTTCCAGCAACAGCAAGTCTTCCAAAACGTCGGCATGCAGCAGCAGAACCTTGGCTTGGGGTTACAGCAGATGAGCAACCCTACTGTGGGACTGGGTACGCAGCTCACCTCAAACCAGCTTTTCCAGCAGGTGGGCGCCGTCACCTATCCAAGTCCAAGGAACCTAAATGCATCCGCTTTCCAGAGTCAGCAATCTGTGAACTCAGTGCCTCAGTCATCAAACAACGCCAGTACAAAGCAAAGATTCTTTACAGGTACAGTGACAACTGTCCATGACAATTTCGGTTTTGTCGATGAGGATGTCTTCTTCCAGACAACAGCTTGTGGCAAAGGTCAGAGAACACCAATGGTTGGGGACAGAGTCCTTGTGGAGGCATCATACAACTCTACGATGCCTTTCAAATGGAATGCAACCAGAATTCAAGTATTACCAATGGGTAATCCTCCTGCCCCATCAAGGAATAATTCTAATAAGAGTTTCAACACCAATCAAGGCAGCAACAATTCGTACAACGCCGTGCCTCCCCCGAACGAGGGGAGCAACGGTAACTTTAATCGAAGTCGTCCTAAAGCTGCAGCAGGCGGCAGAGGTAGAGAGCGCTCTAGAGATAGGGAACGTGAAGACGAGGAAATCGATAGGAAGAAACGCAGAGAGGAACGATTGCGTGAACGTGAAAAGGACGACAAAAAGTCGCCTTTGAGGAGAAGATCAAGGAGCCCAAAGAATAGGAGACGCTCCAGAATTGTACCCAGATACATGGTGCAAATCCCTAAGATAGCTTTAGATCTGTACGTTTCTTCATTTCAAACATTAGTTAGCATTTGTAATAAAAATCCTTTTATTATTTCTAGCGTATCAGCTGATGTTTTAGAAACCCGACACCGGTATTCTAATTTGTATATACCATCAGACTTCTTTTGTAGTCAATTTCGTTGGATGGATGCTTTCCCAGCTGACAAACCATTCACTTTATACAAACCCTGCTCCTTTCATATTATGCATAAGGATGTAGATCCTGTCTTGGAAAATGAATCAGTGCTGGAGCCTGCAGATGCTGACTATTTGTTCTCTGCTAAAGTAAGTATATTAAATTCACATTAATCAACCAAAAATATATAATATTTTATATAAAGCTTAACAATAATATTAGTAATCAAAATATATTGTACTTATTGTATAAAGGGCTATTGACTATATCTCTGCACTTTCCAATAACCAAATATTATAATTGGAACAGACACATCATTTATATAGACTAATTTAGAAAGATTACTTAGATTTTCAATAATCATCATTAATCTGCTAATTATTGATTCAAATGGGAATTGCAATTTTTGTATTTAATTTGATATATAAATCGTGATTTCAAGTGAAACTGTAGGAATAAATGAATATTTTTCTTAGGTAATGCTTATGAGCGTTCCGGGAATGGATGAGATGTATCAGAAATGCTGTGCAATGGCTGAAGACAAGGACCGGCGGGACAGAGATAGCGAGGAGAGGGATTACATCCATCCGACAAGATTAATAAACTTCTTGGTTGGTTTGCGGGGCAAGAATGAAACTATGGCGATCGGTGGGCCGTGGAGCGCGTCTCTGGATGGCGAGAATCCGGACAAGGATCCAAGCGTTCTCATCAGGACTGCTATAAGAACCTGTAAAGCACTGACCGGCATCGATCTGTCTAACTGCACGAAATGGTGAGTGATAGCTTGACTAACGTTTTAGGCTTTGGCGATGAGCATTCGTGAATAATTTGGTGGCACCTGTTTTTATTTATTTACTTCTTCTGAACTTATGTTTTCTTTTGATTTCATTATTATTTTTTGTTCCGTTCGTTTGTTTTATTTTTCGTTTGTGTATACATATTATATATATTCACTAGTCTATCTTCGATAGTTTGTCTTTAGGTTTGATTTTTACAGAGTTTGGAGTAGGCGTAAGTAGGCGGGTGATGAATTGCGCGCGTTTCCGGCAAATAGAGAGAGGTCTTATGTCTTTTATGTGTTCTGAATAGGTACCGCTTCGTGGAGCTTTACTACCGGCGAGGTGACAGCAGCCACAAGGGCAGACCCATGGCTGCCCGCGTGGAAACGGTGGTCCTCTTTCTTCCGGATGTTTGGAGCTGTTTAGCCACCAGATTGGAGTGGGATTCCTTGCAACTTAACTACAGCAAGCAGCTCGAGCGAAAGCTGACGAGAGCCGCCGACCAGGAGCCAGCAGATGAGCCGCACCCAAGCGACGAAAAGGCACCTAACTTTTTATTTTTTATTTCTTTACACATATCTACGATCCATATACATGTGTCTGCTGCGTACAAATACCATACATATACATCTATATAAACATATTTACATATATATACACTCATGTATTGCGCATACGGCTGGTATCCGCACAGTGGCGAAATCATAGTATAGGATAGGTATTTGGGAGCCGGGCCGCAAATTCCCGAGCGAGACAATTGCCAATTCGGCAATTTCCGGATTTATCAAAAACGTCTCTTCTCCGCATCTATATCAACAACAAACCCTATTATTCCTTTCAACCCTCCTCTTATTGTTTATTTATTTTTTTTATTTTACTCTTTACGCAGTCTGTGCGTTCTTATTCTCTTTGTTTTGGCGATGTACTAATGATTGTAATTCTGTTGTTCTTGTTTGGCGAGAATGGAACCTGCGTGTTGTGTATGAGTATCCCATTAAGTTCTTTATTTTTTTAAAATTATTATTTTATTATTTTTTAAACGCATTCGGAAACTTCCCGTTAATATGTGTGTTGTTTCCTGCAACAGGAAGAGGAGGTAACCAACGAGAACAAATTAGAGCCCACCCATTACTCGCAGCTTGATCCAAAATCGATGGGCATCATGGAGATGCGCAAAGAGCTGAAGGCAAGGTCCATCAACTGTGTTGGATTGATTAAATCTCAATTGGTTGCAAAGCTCAACAAGGCAATTAAATCCGAAGCAGCAAAATCAGATGATGGCAAGGAGGTCAACGAAGACGAGGCTTGTGAAGAAAAGAAAAATGAGGTAGGAAACAATATTAATTTACCGGTGACTGGCAAAACAGAACATGCTGTCTATAACCGTTGGTTATGTTTTTCGTCTTCAGGACTTTGTTTAGTCACTTTTCTGTTTTATTGCTGTTCTGGTATAATATGTTCTGTTCCAGCTGGGTACATAAATTGTGTAAAATATTTGGATTATTTCTCAAATTAATTGATATTAAAAGATGGAAATGACTAGTATTCCTTTAGAAAGAAGATTATTATTGATTTAGAATTTCTCAAATATTGATAGCTCATAGAATTATGAACTTTTTGAAATAACTATTTGAGGCTTTAGTCTATAATTTGGCATGTTGTTAGTAAAATGTTTTTGTTGAAATATTTTTTGATTATAATTGTAGGAAGAAGAAAAGAAAATTGATGCTAAGGAGAAGCAACAACTGGAGAAGAGATACAATTTACCGGAGCAACAACACATCATCGTGCACCCTTCGCGTACTGCAAAATCCGGCAAATTCGATTGCACCGTAATGTCGTTATCCTTGCTATTGGATTACCGTCCGGAAGATACAAAGGAGCATTCATTCGAAGTCTCGCTATTTGCCGAGTTGTTCAACGAAATGCTGATGAGGGATTTCGGTTTTAATATATACAGGGCCCTGTACGAATTGCCGGATAAGCCACGTGAGAAGGAGGATAAGAAGGCCAACAAAAAGGAGGACGATAAGAAAAGGGACGATGATGATAAAGGTAAAGATGACAAGAAGAACGAGGACAGAAAGAGCGTGGATAAGAAAAAGAAAGAGGAGAACGAGAGCGAGGAAGACGAAATTGACGATGATGAAGATAAGGACAAGAAGAAGGAGAAGAAAAAGAAGGAACGCGTGAAGATGTTCACCAAGGACAAGCATCTCCTTTTATCGTTCATATACTTTGATCAGACCCATTGCGGTTATATTTTTGAAAAGGATATCGAGGATTTGCTTTACACCCTGGGTTTAAACCTTTCGAGAGCGCAGGTCAGGAAGCTGGTGGGTAAAGTGATCACAAGGGATTCGCTGCATTACAGGAAGCTCACGGATAAACCCAAGGATGAGGGTTTTATTGTTATCGACGATACGGATAGAGAATCCAACATTGAGGAATTAGCGGTGGGGAATAAAATGCTCCTTCCAATATTCAATGATGGTCCACGAAATAAAAAGGCTAAATTAGATAGTTCGGAAGATGTCCATAGTTTGGATGAAGGTACGTCCGCTCGATTGATTTAACTACCAAAGAATCATTAAATTCTTTTCTATTCCTTAGGTTTAGTTATGTTTAGAGGAGCTTTGGTGGACGTGGAAAAACTAATCGCACAGTTGGAAAGAAGCGACAAAGCTCGAATAGACACCGAGACACGTATGATAGACCTAAAATCCGAAAATATAAAATTGCTGGATAAGAACAGCAAGTGCAATGCTAACATCAAAAATTTGAACACCGATTTGAAGGATTACAAGGAGAAACTGAGGATCGCTGAAGATTCTCTACACCGGACAAACGTACTATATTACCTAATTACACGTTAATTAGCTTGATTTAACTATATTATTTGTTACAGGCTTGTGCCAAATTATTCCAGACGACTCTCGTTGAGATCCGGGACAAAATCGATCCGGTGTTGAACAGCACCGTCAATAATACCAAAGATGAGAACGCAAAAAAGGATGAGCCGAAGAGTCGGTGGGAGAAGGACAGTAAAGACGTGAAAATTGAGTCTATTGAAATAGACTCCGGGGAAGATAAAGTTGAATCAAACTCATCATAATGTTTGATTCTCGTGTGCATTTTCTTTTGTTCTTTAAGTTTTAGTACAATTACTCTCTATATTATATTATTTTCGATTTTTCTTTATCAAATTGATAAAAAGTATATGTGTTCTAATTATTATTATTTTTCTGTAATTTTTTGATTCGAATGATGGGCATTTTTTGTTGTTAATGTTTTCTTATTAAACATTTGATTTCTATGAAAGTGAAGCCTCTTATGTCTGGTTCGTATACAACTGCTTGAAAACTATATACATACAATGTTTTGGCTGTTCTGAACGAGTGATCTCCGTTTGAAATGGAAATAAAACTTACTGACATGAAAATAATTGAGAATTGATTGTTGTTGTTGATATTATTATTTGTAAGGATTAGCATTCAGGAATGCATGTTTAATAAAACCAAACGCAGGTGCTGAAAATGCAAATCGAATTTTATATCTGTGCATCAGTCGCATCCCGATTCTTTAATTCATCAATATCAACTTAAAACGTTACTTTGTGTTCTAAAAGTCGTACATGTTGTTAAAATCAACTGAATACTAAATTTAGTAAACTATAGACTTCATTGTTTATAAGCTCCTTGTTTGATGATATAGACGAGTTTAACCTGGCTATTAATGTATAGAAATGTACAAAAAGTGCAGTAATTAAAAATATTTATATCAGAGTTAAAACTGGGGTTTGGGAAAAAGTAAGTTTATTTAAAATTAAAGTTTAATGATAGCTTCTTGAGCAGAAATGCATCACAACACAAAATGAAATGTTTGTTGATATTTGTGACTGAAACAATTTATGTAGATTCTTTAGAATTTTTAATACAGGATATCCTGCGAGAGTTTAATTCCAGTGTACAGTAAATATTTAAACGTAATGGTAAGTATTGTAGGATTAAACATTTGTTACTGTTTTAACAAATGTTTGTAGAAAACCACCAGACCAATGATATTTGATATTTTTATAACATTAAATGAAAATACCCATTATTTTCTTTACAATTTTGATTTCAGAAAATAATATTGTTTAATAGCACCGTTAGAACATACTAATACATCCATACCTCGCTTTACGGCCTAGATACGTTCCACGAAATTTGGCCGCAAAGCGAAAAGCCGTATAACGAATCAATTATTGCGCTTGCGCAAGAGTGGCAACATGGAAAAAATGTTTATTTAATGTTATAGCGAAATATTTTAGGCCGTAAATCGAAAACCTGCCTTAATGGCGTATAAAGAGCGGCCGTATAGCGAGATATGGGTGTATTAAAAAATGTTACAATTACGTTATGTAAGTTTTTAAATAGTATCTTATATGTTAAATATAATGTACAAGTTAAATATAGATCAATTTATTGTTATATTTTATTTCTCCAAACTTTTTTTCTTAATTAAGTCTCAAAGATTATCAATCAAATAGTAATGTTTACAAATTGCAATACTTATAATAAAATCTTAGCAAGAAAACCTTTTCAGTCACGGAAGTTTTCTACAGTTAATATACAGATTAAGGTAATAATACAAGAATTATAATAATATATATATATAAAAGATATTGTGGATAAAAAAAAAGAAAACCTAATCATCAAATTGCCAATAGAACTATTTGTATTAAAGGTAGATTTGTTATAATTTTTTTCTCCAAATAACATTTTTGATCAAATTATAACTATTTCTTAATATAAATACTAAATCGCAAAGAATATAATTCTGATTACATATCGCAATACTAATAATATCTCAAGAAAACTATTTCAGTTTTACGAAGTATTCTAAATAATATTAATATAATACATTTGTCTAGAATTAGATAAGAATATAAAAGATATTGTGGATTTTAAATTGAAAACCTAATTAACAAATTGCCAATAGAACTCTTTATATTCAAAGTAGATCAATTTAATGTTTTTTTTTCTTTTTCTCAAAATATAACTAAATACTAATCCACAAATAAAATAATTATTATATTCTGTTTTCGCAATATTAATAATATAATTTTCTCAAGAAAACTTTTTCATCCAGTGAAGTTTTGTAAATAATGTTTATATAAAACATTTATTGAGAATTAGATAACTTTATAAATGATATTGTGGATTTTAAATTGAAAACCTGTCATCAAATTGCCAATAGAATTATTTGTATTAAATCGGTTTAACATGATATTATTACTTTAAAAAGTGCGGATAAAATGAATCAAATGAGTTGTTTTGTCAAATTATTTGAAACGTATTACTGATTTTAAATGAAGTAAAAACTGATTTAGTGCTACTTGAATAGCGTAGTAATTAGTTAAATGGGATATAAGATTGTTTGAAAATCAAAGAATTTAAAACTAAGGGATATAGGCAGCGATTTTCAATCTATGAACATTCCTTCGTTAAGCCTACAAAACTCCTTCACGTCCATAATATTGGTGGTCGGATTTGTCTGGTTGTCTCTTGTTGTCCAGGACTTGTCGGCAATCAGCTGAAAGATCGGTTCATTAAAGTAAATGAAGTTAAATTGGTCGAAAATTGTTGAATTACCTGGGTTTGGGGGACAGCGTTTCCGTACCAATTGAGGATGACCGAATGGGTAAAGTAGGTGTCCTTGAGGGTGATCATCGCGCGTCTGAAAATAGCTGCATCGGAGTGGTCGAAGAATTCCACGGTCACGGAATACCGGGCCCATACGGAGGCGGCGTAGACGCACACACGGCGGACGTGCTTCGCGATTGATTTGATCCTTGCCTCCACGTATAAAATAGAATACCGTTTCGCGTTCAGGTTTCCTAAAGTTTACAGGATTAGTTATGGATTGGGATCGATGGATGCGAGGAGCGGACAAACCTAGGAACACGATGTTGTTATTGATCGACCTGGTGACCCGTAACTTGGATTTCGGCCCGATCTTGTAGCCCTGCAGCTGGCGAAGAGCAGTTTGCGCGTCTTTTAAGTGAACGAATTTCACGAACGCGTAGCCCCGATTTTGCTCCGAAAACGTGTAAAACATCTTCGTGGTGTAAATCACACCGATTTTGGACACGATCGGAATCAAATTCATCTCTCGGAAGAATTTCGGAATATTGCCTGCACAAATATATTTATTAATCCTAAACTTTACCACTCTGGACATTTTGAGAAAAAGAATAGCAAATTGCAACACGAATTACAGAAACATCAAGAAATTATTAACAATCTATCCTATTTACATGTTCGATTACAATTAAATGAAGTATATAATCCAATAATGCTAATAACTAATGAATATGACCCTATTTCTGTTTCAAAATAATTACTAATGTTCTTTACAATCTTCTCATTCGTAGGAACGAATTTGCATGCAATTGGTTAAAACTATGTTTAAAGATACAATTATTTTTTACAAAACTCAACAGTGTAAAAAAATACTTAATAGTTTCGTCCTCAAATTAATGAAAGCTCATTTCAAATAATCTTGTTATTCGTAATGAAGGAAATTGGTGGTTTAGATTTAATAAAAATCACAAAGTGAAAAATTACAACAATACCAAGAAATATTTAATAATCTAATCAATTGAGAGTTTATTCTATCTCTAAATCAGCAATACTCAACCTGTGGCTCATTGAGAGTTAAAAATATGTGTTTCTAAGAAGTCAAATTAAAAATGTGTTACAAATAAAATTAGAACCAAATGTTGCATAATAACAGCAAAAGTCAAACTATTTCTTGAGAAAACAATACAATATTTTCAAAGTATTTAGTCAGTAATCCAAAAATGTTGCGACCCGTGTCAAAAAGCAAACATATGTATGTGACCCCAATGAAAAAAGACGGCCCTAAATCATTCCCAATATGCTTATTTCTCTCTTTACTTATCTCTACTAACATTAATTATACTTGAAATTTTAGTAAAACTTAGCAATATTTTACGTTCATAGATGGCGCTTTCAATTGGCGGCCAGATGTATGCAACTTGAAATACTCACATATAAAGATTTCGTGTTCGTAGTTAGGTTCCTTGATATTCCTAAATATTTCGTTCATCGGCGGACCAACGACCACCTGGCCCTTATTCTTGTTTTCCTTGTACATCAAGTTATCGATAATGATGAAAATCGAACAATTGTTGTTCTCTGCAACAAGGAATATTATTGAATGGAAACATACAAACACCATTATTTTATTATTTTTAATTGTTATAAATAACACTCACCATCATGTTTTTCAATTCGCTGAATGGGATTCATGACTGTCGGATGACGAACAACGCAAAAACGAAGCTACCTCGAAAACACTTGAAACCTGAATGCGATTTATCATTGTTCTTTGATATTTTAACCGTTTTTGTTAGTCATTTGTTTTAGCTAACAACTTTATAAAAATTAATTACTTTTGATTTATCATTGTTAGTTATTTAAAAACATGTTTAGTACTTTTATTTGATTTAATTATAACTTATAATATTAGATTCTTCAACGACAATTATGATTTTATTGCATTTAATATTTGTTTTAATTTTCATTTTATGTTAAGTGGTTGGCAAAATGAGCAATGAAATAAAAGATATACGATGATTTTCATTTTGAACGAAATAAACTAAATAATATGAAATAATTAATTATATTTTACTAAAATATTTTAAACATGATATAAATATATTTCAAAGCTTATGACAGTATAAATAATTGAACACTGTGGCTTAGGCCCACGAGAATTTGTAGGGCAAACCAGAATTTCTGGAGCTCACGAAAATTATGTTGGAATTAGTATTCAATAATACATATTTCGTTGTTAAGTTTATTAGTAGCTGCTGAAGGGATAGGTCATATCCTGACTCTTTTTCCTTTTGCTGCCTTAATTAGTGTTGAATGACCCTATTTAATTGTTAGCAAAGAGTTTTACATACAATGGGATAAAATAATGTCTACAATATATTTTTAATGATAACTATATCAGACTGTCGGATTACGACTGATTCTCAGACCTAATAAGAAAAATCTATAGCATTCTGGGGTCAATGAGCACCAGTAGGTAGGAGGACTGTTTTGTATATTAGGCATACGATAATTGTTAGAGCCACAAGAAATTCTGGGCCCTAGAATTTTGTGGACACCAGATATTCACAGTCCACAACCATCTTAATATGGCCCTACCAGGTGACAAAAATAGAGCCCTAATAATGGAAAATTTATTTTCTACTCAACTTACAGTATGATTTAATAATAATTAACATTGTCCCAATCTAGGATTGCTTGGTTTATTGGTCATCAACCAAAGTCAGTTAAAAGGACAAAAATGAAAGAATTTTGAAACGCAACTTTATAGCTGGGAACCTCAAATCGGGACACCCGAAATGTCTACTTTTTGATATTGTTCTAGCTGTAATCGTTAATTTATTGAAGACTATTTTTAAATTTCTACTCTGATCTACTGTGTCTGTTCTAGATTTTCAAAATTCAAAGTTTTTGTGAAATGCAAACCAAATAGGGTAGTATAAAATCAGAATGTTTAGGAACGCACGATCTTTCTTCATATTCAATTCTTTTTTGAGCAGATAGGCAGGATTTAATGTAGTTTACTAATTCATCCTGGATTCTGCGAAAGGTTTGAAGTCACGTCATATGTGTTTCATAGAAAATAGTTTATTTCGAATTAAGGTTGCTTTAAGAATGTTATAAACTGAAAGTCTTCCAAAACTTGTGTACTAATCGAAGGTGATTCGAGGACTTTAAAAACTAAATGAAAATAATATTGTGGGTGTTTAATATAATAATGTATTTACTGAAATATAAAACATTTGAATAGTATCTTACACGAATCGAACAAATTTTAAATAGAAAAAAAATAATAGTAGAAATATCGCAAAATGAATGAAACCAAAGTACAAAAGAAAACTCGATTGCTTATATTTACAATTCAAAACAATCCAGTAACATTACAACTGCGCTCGCCCCTAAAGTCGTGGTCGTCGTAACAATCGCCAAAGTTGTCAACGTATTCTTCCTAACTTAATTATAAGTTCTGTTTAAGTCTACGCAAAATATAGAAAGTACTATATCATCTATATTTATTTGTATAATAAATAATATAAATATAATTTATACATCATATCAAATATACGTTCCAAAGAAAATAATATTATTAAAGTAAAAACAAACAAAAGTATAATGTACAAATTCAAGACGGACCCCGCGTTTCCGACCCGTCGAAGCCGCGGCGGACTGGAAACAAATGTTTTGATACAATAAATGTATGTATATAAATATAATAAAAATGTATCTCTTGTAAAATCAGGAAGAACGAGTTTAACTAAATGTTGCAAGGTACAAATAAAAAATATATATTAATAATAGTAGAAAATAAACCATCAACTCTGCCGAACGAACGTA